>PVKH010017115.1:0-15518 GCA_004027955.1 Chaetophractus vellerosus | reverse complement strand
ATTAAATGAGATGCTTTATCCAGCATTTATAGCCTCCCTCCCCAAGGCCCTAGGAAGCAGGTCTGCAACCCATTTTTGTATGCAGGGTCCAGTTTTGAGCAACTAAGAGGGACAATCATAAAGACCCAGGTTGATGCAAGAATCAAAGAACAGCAATAACACACAGTCTCTTGTCACTAAGACCCTACGAAAGAGAGAAATTGAGCATCAGAGTAATCTCACCGTCCTAATCATATGCCTAGACAGCAGCAAAAAATTATGAGCCATGCTAAGAAAATGCAACACATGGCTCCCCCCCCCAAAAACAATATATCAAAGCCCCAGGAGAGATGCAGTATTTGAAACAACTAATCAACGAGTTGCACACAAATTTCCAAAATCAAATTAATGAATTGAAAGACAATATGGCTGAAGAGATAAATGACATCAAGAAGACATTGAGCAAGTACAAAGAAAAACATGAAAAGCTTAATGGAAAAGAAACAGAGCTCATGGGAAAGAAAGATATGATCAGTGAGAATCAAAAACACATTAGAGGCATACAATAGCAGAGATGAAATGACAGAAGAAAGAATAGGCTATACCAAGGACAGAACAGCTGAAATTGAAGAGAGGAAAGAACAGAGAGAGAAAAGAATGGGGACAAATTTGAGCAGGGGTTCAGGGAGTTGAATGACAACAACAAACGCAATAACATAGGTGTCATGGGAGTTCCAGAAGGAGAAGAGAAGGGAAAAGGGGCAGAAAGAGTATTTGAGGAAATAACAGCTGAAAATATGTGGTTTCCAAATATTTTCTCCCATTGAGTAGGCTGTCTTTTCCCTTTCAAGATAAAGGCTTTAGAGGCATTAAATTTTAATTTTGATGAGATTCTGTTTTTTTCTTTTGCTGCTTGTGCTTTGGGGGTAAAGTCTAAGTAACCATTGCCTAACACAATGTTCTGAAGATTCTTCTCTACATTACCTTCTAGGAGTTTTATGGTCCTGTTTCTTATATTTTGGTCTTTGATCCATTTTGAGTTAATTTTTGTATATATTGTGAGATAGATGTCCTCCTTAATTCTTTTATATATGGATTTCCAGCAGTCCCAGCACCATTTGTTCAAGACACTATTTCCCAATTGAGTGGATTTGGCAGCCTTGTAAAAAATCAATTGGCCATAGATGTGAGGAACTCTGAAATTGAGTCCATTCATAAATATATCTATCCTTGTGCCAATACCATGCAATTTTGACCACTGTAGCTTTGTAATATACTTTTCAGTAAGATTTTTCAGGACTTATTATATATAAGATCATGTCTTCTACAAATGGTGAAAATTTTAACTTATTTTGTTCCAATTTGGATTCCTTTTATTTATTTTTCTTGCCCAATTGTTATGGCTAGAACTTACAGTAGAATGTTGAATAACAGTGGTGGCAGTGCCTTGTCTTGTTCCAGATCTTAAAAGGAAAGCTTTTAGCCTTTTGTCATCGAGTATAATGTTTGCTATGGGTTTTCATATATACACCCTTTATTTTGTTGAGGAAGTTTCCTTCTATTCATATTTTTGTAAATGTTTTTAATCACAAAATAATGCTGGATTTTGTCAAATGCCTTTTTGGCATCAATTTAGATGATCATGTTTTTTTAAACTTTCATTTTGTTGATGTGATGTATTATATTTATTAATTCTGTTATGCTGAAGCACGTGTGATGGTTTGAAGCTCTATGAAAAGTATGTATTAAAGTTAATACGTTTTTGTGGGTGTAGACCTACTATAAATTAGGACCTTTTGGTGAGTAGGATCTTATCTTAATATGTGACCCGCCAATTTCAAGGTGAGTCTTAATCCTCTTACTGGAGTCTTTTATAAAAGAAAGAAATTCAGACAAAGTAAGATAAAGCCACAGAAGCAAGAAATGGAAAGTAATAAAATCTGGAAGGGAAGGAAGAGACAAGCAGATGCAGCCATGTGCCTTGCTGTATGACAGAAGAGCCCAGGATCACTGCCAGCCAACCTCTGGGGAGAAAGCATCACTTGATGATAATATGATTTGGACATTTTTCTCAGCCTCAAAATGGTAAGCTTGTATATTATTAAATCCACACTGTAAAAGCCAGTCCATGTCTAGGATATTGCTTTCAGCAGTCTAGCAGGCTAGAACAGAATTTCATACCAGTAGAGTGGGTTGATGGTATTGCAAATACCAAAAATGTGGGACTGGCTTTATAATTGGATAATGGGTGGTTTCTGGAAGAATTATGAAATGCTTGATAGAAATGCCTGGATGCTTTGTAGAAACTCTTGGTATAAATATGGACACTAAATCTACTTCTTAGACAGAAATTTTGAGTGTCATTGCAAACTAAAAGAAAGGCAACCCTTGTATTAAAGAGGCAGAGAACTTGGCAATATTGTGTTCTGATATAGGATGGAAGGCAGAATTTGAGAGTGGTGAGCTTTGATATTTCCTTGAGGAGATTTCCAAACTAAATGTGGAAAGTGCAGCCTGGTTTCCCCTTGCAGATTTTAATAACTTGTGAGAGGAATGGGATAAGCTGAGAATTGAACTCCTGGGAACAAAGAAACTAGAAACTGATGGTTTTGAAAATTCTGAGCTTCTGCAGAATGAGTTCCTGGAGAATAGTGCTCCAAGTGAGGTTTTAACTGAACATGGAACCTGACAGCAATTTCAGTGCAAGTTAGGATTGGAAATGCAGCTATCCAGAAAGCATCTATGGAAGGTCTTACTGTCATTTGGTTCTTGGACAAGAGAGTAGACCCACCTTTTTATGTGAAAAGGGTAAGTATGCCACAGAGCTTGGAAAGGGTGGGTCTTCCACCCCTTTGTTCAAGAAGAGTGTTGCCTGCTCAGGGTTCTCAGATGCCTGAGAAATTGGGAAGAGGCTGTCTGCCACCTTAGTGCTGGAGGAGGGTAGATCCTAAAATCTGGCTGCCAACAGAATGCTTGATGAGGGTGGAGCTGAGACCCTGGCCATCAACCCAAAGCTTGAAGACCTTGGAGCCCTCAGCCCTGTGTTTGGGGAGAGCATGGTCACTGCACACAATCCTTGGAAAGCGTGGGGCTGCCACTCCAGTAAACCGAGAGGGAAAGGCTTCATTCTAAGAAACCTCTCAGACCTTGAAATCTAATGGATTATACCATGAAGGATTTCTGAACTGTTTGGGACCTGTGACCTGTTTTGTTTCCAATTTCTGCCTATGGATATAGGATCATTTATCCTATAACTGTCCCTACTTTGTACATTAGAAGCAGATAAATTGTTCTCTAAGTTTCATAAGTCTACAGCTGGATGAGAATTTTTGTCCAGGACAGATCACATTTATAATGGCTTTCCTTGAGACTTCGTACTTATTATTGTTATTGAAATGATAAGGCTTTGGAGATATTGTGCTGGAATTTATATATTTTGGGTATGGAAAGAACATGTCTTTTTGGTGTCCAGAGGGTGGAATGTGATGGTTTAAATCTGTATGGACCCAAGAAAAGTATGTTCTTAAAGTTAATACATTCCTGTGGGTGTACCTGTTGTAAGTAGGATCTTTTGGTAAGTAGGATCTTAAATTAAGATGTGATCCATCTCATTCAAGGTGAATCTTAATCTTCTTACTAGAGCATGTTATAAGAGAATGAAATTCAGACAAAGAGAAAGCAATGGAAGCAATAAATGGAAAGCAATCAAACCCAGAAAAGAAGAGAGAGACCAAAAGAGGCTGTCACGTGCCTTGCCAAGTGACAAAGGAGTACAGAATCAGTGACAGCCAGCTTCAGGAGAAAGCATTGTCTGATGATTCCTTGATTTGTACATTTTCTCAGCCTCAAAAGTATAAGCTTATAAGTTACTAAAACCCCATTGTAAAAGCCAACCTTGTCTAGTGTATTGTTTTTAGTATCCTTGCAGTCTAAAACAACACCCTTGCATAACTGGGATAAAACCCACTTGATCATGGTGTACAATTCTTTTGATGTGCTGTTGGATTCAACTTGAAGTATTTTGTTGAGGATTTTTGCATCTATATTCATAAGAGAAATTGGTCTGTGAGTTTATTTTCTTGCAGTGTCATTATCTGGCTTTGGTGTAATGGTTATGTTTCTCTTAGAGTTAGGAAGTGTGCCCTCCTCTTCAACTTATTAGAGGAGTTTGAGAAGGACTGGTATTAATTTTTCTTGGAGTGATTGGTAGAATTCCCCTGTGAAACTATTTGGTCCTGGGCTTTTCTTTTTTGGGAGGTTTTTGAGAACTGATTCCATCTCTTTGCTTGTAATTGGTCTGTTGTAGTCTTCTGTTTCTTGTAGAGTTAAGATAAGTTGTTCATGTGTTTCTAAGAATATGTCCGTTTTTACCTAGGTTGTCTAATTTGCTGGCATACCGTTGTTCATAGTTTCCTCTTATGATGCTTTTTATTTCCGTTAGGTCAGTAGTAATGTGCCCCCCTCTCATTTCTGATTTTCTTTATTTGCATCTTCTGTCTCTCTTTTTTTTCTGTTTGTTAATCTAGCTAAGGGTTTGTCAATTTCATTGCTCTTTTCCAAGAACCAACTTTTGGTTTTGTTAATGCTATCTATTTTTTTAATTCTCAGTTTCATTTATTTCTGCTCTAATCTTTGTTATTTCTTTCCTTTTGCTTGCTTTAGAAAAAGTTTGATGTTCTTTTTCTAGTTCCTCCAGGTGCGAAGTTGGGACTTTGATTTTAGCTCTTTATTCTTTTTGAATGTAAGCATTTAGGGCTTTAAGTTTCCCTCTTTCATTGCATCTCATTATTTTTGATATGTTGTGTTCTCATTTTCATTCTTTTCAAGATTTCCATTGCAATTCCTTCTTTGATCCGCTTATTTTTTTTAGTGTGTTATTTAATTTCCATATATTTGTGAATTTTCCAGTTCTCCACCTGTTATTGATTTCCAGCTTTGAAAATCAGTTCCATTATGGTCAGAGGAGATGCTTTTTATCATTTCAATCTTTTAAAATTTATTTATTATGACACATCATATAGTCTATCCTAGAGAATGATCCATGTGCGCTTGAAAAGAATCTATAATCAGCTGTTTTGTGGTGTAATGTTCTGTATGTTATTTCTAGTACATTTATTATATTATTCAATTTATCTGTTAATTTATTGATCTTCTGTCTATATGTTCTATCTGTCAATGAGTGGTATATTGAAGGCTCCAGTGATTATTGTAGTTTTGCCAGTTTTGCCTCATGTGTTTTTGAGCACCATGGTTGGGTGCATAAATATTTATATTATTTCTTTTTGGTGGATTGCCCCTTTAATTAATATACAGTGCCCTTCTTTGTCTTTTATAACAGTTTTGACTTCAAGTCTAATTTGTCTGATATTACTATAGCTACTGCAGTTTGTTTTTTGTTTATTATTTACTTCGTGTATCTTTTTCCAACCTTTCACTTTCAACCTATTCATGTTTTGGAGTCTAAGGTGAGTTGTTTTGTAAACAACCTATAGTTGGATCATACTTTTATATCCATTCTGCCAATATGCAGTCTTTTGATTGGGGAGTTTAATCCATTAACATTCAATGTTATTACTGTAAAGGCAGTACTTATTTCAGCTATTTTGTCCTTTAGTTTTTATAGGTAATATATATTTTTGATTCTCTTTTCCTGTGTTGCAACCTCCTTTTCTTTCCAGGTGATCTTTTGATTTATCTGACTGAGCCCTTTTTCATTTCTCTTCCTGTATATTTCTAAAACACTTTCTTTGAGGTTACTCTGGGGTTTATATTATACAAACTACATCCGTAACCTACTAATTTGAAAAGACAGCAACTTAGATTCCATAGCATACATGTTCTCTGCTCCCATATCCCAGTTTCCCCTCCTTACCTTGTTTTTGCCCATCTTCACTACATTGCATTTTGCATATCTATTATTAGCAAATATATGTTTTTCTTGTTCAATTGTATTCTGACTCATATGAATTAAAGAGTAGAGTTGTATATTGAAGTACTATTTGCTTTTGCATTCACTCTTTTATTTACCCTTACTGATAATCTTCCTTTCTTCACACTACCCCAACCCATTGTCTCATGTCTTTACCTTTCAACCTCCAGAACCCTCTTTAGTAATACTTGTAGGTTATGTCTGTTGTTGACAAATTCTCTATTTCTGTTTATTTGTGAATATTTTAAATTCTTTCTCATTTTTAAATGACAGTTTTTCTGGATAAAGAATTTTTGGCTGGCAATTTTTCCTTTTCAGTACCTTAAGTATTATCACATGACTGTCTTCTTGCCTCCATGGTTTCTGATGAGAAACCAGCACTTAGTCTTATTGAGGATCCCTTGTATGTGACATCACTTTTCCTGCTTTCAAAATTCTGTTTATCTTTGGCATTTGACATTTTGGTTAGTATGTATCTCAGAATAGTTCTAGTAGTATTTATTCTATTTCAGTCTAAAGATGTTAAAACAATGCTTTCATATTTATAGCAAATTGCCTGATATATCATTGCATATATTGGTATACTTTAATTGATTTGATATTAAGAATCATTTAGGATCAGGATAAATCCATGCTTACCTCAGTTTATAATAAAACTATCAAGAGATTCTGATTACCCCTTTTCTCCAAGTCTGCCTATTAATATGTAGAAAATCTTATTGCAATTATCAAATAGAAAGAATGATCCTGAAATTATGATCACAACATGGAGCTACATGAGGGAATTATTTTTAGACTATGAAACATTTTTGCGGAGCAGTCTTAGTATCAATTCTTTATTGTATTTTATGAATTGTTTTCATCAGTTCTCATTGAAGTTGACTGATTTAATGTGCCATGTTTTTATATAAAATTAACTATTTTGTATTTTATAGTTTCCAAGAATATTCTTTCCAAAAAGATAAAATAATACATGTTGCCTTACCTCACATAAAAAAGTGATTATCTGATACTTTATTCGTCTTTAATTTTATTCCTCATGCCAAATTCAGATAGATTCTGTAATAATTTCAATAGAAGTAGAAAAAAGGCTTAAATGGTATGAACCCTGAAAGAGGATGATGCCGTGGACAGTGTTTTAGTTTGCTAAAGGCTGCCAAAGCAAAAATACCAGAAATGGGTTAGCTTTTATGATGGGGATTTGGGAACATAAATTTACAGTTCCCAGGCCTTGAAAGTATTCAAATCAAGGCGACATCAGGAGATGCTTTCTCCGTGAGCTGAAGCTGTGGGTGATCAGGGATGTGGCAGTATCTGCTCATCTCTCCCCCTCCTCTGGGCCTTGTTGTTTTCAGCCCCTGGCCGCCTCTCAGCTTCTTTGTTCTGTTGATTTCAGCTACTGGCTCTTGGGGCCTTCTCTCGCAGCTTCTGGGCACTTCTCTCTGTTTCTGTGGCCCAGTCAATCCCAGTTTATAAAGGACTCCAGATGGAGGATTAAGACCCACCCTGGGTCACACAATCTAATCAGAAGTCCTTAACTGAAGTATTTTAATCAAAAGGTCCCACCTACAATAAGTTTACATGCACAGGAATGGATTAGCTATAAGGACTGATCTTGTGGGATTCAGCCGGTTTCAAACTGTCACAGACAGAAATATGAATAACTGTACATACTTACTAAATGAGACTATGCAAGACTCAAAACTTTATGGCTACAGAATTTTTCGACCAAAGGTTTTAGTTAATTTGCAGTGAATAACATTGGTGATTCTATTGGTGAGCCTGTGCTGACTGAGGATTCCAAAGTATTCCAGGAATTCTGAAAAGAAGCCAGAGAATCATGGCATTTTTGCACCCCTGTAACGCTGGAAACTAAGATGGGTTCCCAAGAAAGATAGGAATCTAACAGTTTGCAATGAAACACTATTCTCCCAGCAGCATTAATGTCAAAACACGTACTAACTACTAAATTAAGAAGTGGGTTAGAAAAACTAAACGTATAGTTGCAATCCTCAAAGTTTATTGGCAGAGACAGAAGAAATAATCAAAGATTCATATAAACATACAAAAGAGATATGGGTAGAGCATTATGAAAGAATAAAGTAGAGGCTTTCTAGTAGAGATTTCACTTAAATTGAGCAAATCACACATTATAGATCTGGAAGATGTGAAAAAATACTCCTCACGTCTTTAATCACCTGGAATAAAGTAAAGGACATTCAAAGATTGGTATTTTGTTATAATGATTGGGATTTCAAAATCCACATGAAATCTCCTTTTCAAATCAATGTGCAGTCATAGGCTGTACTGTGTGTCAGGAACTATGCTAGGAGTTCATCTGAAGTAATTTATCTGGTTAACCAGGGAGAGAGACAAAATTATAACGTTCTCATATTTTTCATATATTAGGTGTCTATCACCATGTAACAAATTTCTATATATTAAGCAGCTTACAGTCTGTATTGGAGACAAAGTAAATCTATAAGCAAGATGGAATCTCATGCAATATAATGTAAATACAAGAGTGACATCTCACCACCTTTGCTATATCCCATTAGTTAGAAGGGAGTCACAGTTTATACCCACACCTGGGAGAGAAGATTACACAAAAGCTTGAACACCGGGTGTGAACACCAGGAGACAGGGATTCCAGAGGCTACCTATACTCTGTTCCCTGCACATTGTAAGGACTGTATCTTAGAATCTGCAAAGTTCAGTGTAGCACTTAGCTCACCCTAGGGCTTTAGGGAAGGTTTCCTAGAAGAAACTGGCCATCCTTGTTCTCACTGATTCCTTCAAGCTCATTTCTTCTCTGTACTCAACACAATCTGCTCACTGTTCTGGAAACTCAGCCTTCATATTTTAACCTATGTTCATTCATTCAAATCTTTTATCTCACTTAGCATGACTTTTGTCATTCTTATTCCCTTGCAGATATTCAAATCCTATCAATCTTTCAAAAAACAGCTCACATTCCACCTCTTCCATGAAGTTCTCTCTGTCTACTCTGTCTGAATAAGAAGGTGAGGCTATCTATCATTTATACAGGTATAAATGGAAGGTCTCACATGCATTTTAATACCAACAATACTCCAAACAGCTTCCTTTAATTTTACACTGATTACTTAAATTACCTAAGGGCTTTGTGTGCACAGGCCTCACTCTTTATTTTCTAATATCACTCATTGAATGAAGTTATCAGCAATATCACAAGAGCCAGATGTCTAGACTGAAAGTACTTTACTATAATAGAAAGAGAAATCTTTGATAAACACTCTTTTCCATTAAGTAGTCTGTGGTTGTTCACTGCAGTTTCAGAATTTAGTCTTCAAATTTAATCTATTTTTTAACTTAAACTGAACATATCCCCTGGGCAGGGGAAATATGTTGCTCTTGAAGCTTCTTTTCTGACTCTCCCGCTTCCTCACTTTCTCCCTACGCCTGTCTTCCCCTGCCCTACATGCACCCATGAGGGTTCTTTATCCAGGCTAGTGGCTGAGTCCCCCTTTTTCCCCCAAAATTTCTGTCTCATTTTAACATTGGATATTCTCCCTCCTTTTCTTTGTATGAAATTGCAAGAACATCTCTCTCCTCTTGCATCACTGTCTTTCAGAGGCAATGTGATGTGGTGGAAGGAGAATAGCGTCAGGTTAACTTAGTCTAGTTTTCCGTATCTGTAAATAATGTGTACCATACACCTCTAATTGGGTTGAAATATGCCTCCAATGAAGTAAATAAATGAAAAAACTTTTTGAATAAGGAAAAAAGATTGAAATGTTAAACAATTTTAAATGTTAACCATATTGAAATGTTAGTCAGCCTGCCTTCTCTAGAAAAGTCGGTAGCACTAACTTCCCTGGTTATATTTCTTGGCATTTTTATATAATATTATGCATGATCTATAGCATATATGAAAAAAAACCCTTTTCACACCAAAAAGAGAGACATGCAATAAACATACAGTTGGAGGCAAAGCTTTGCCTCATTCCAGCCTTTGATTTGGCCAAGGGAAGCTTTCTCCAGGGCCTGTCAAAACCGTCATGGAACTTTTGCTTGTGTCTTTAGCACGAGTCTCTTGAGAAGTGCACATCAGATTGGTCTGCTAGCTTCTGATTCTTCCTGGCATCCCTAAGCAATGCCATTTTCCCCCAGAATTGCTAGTACATTGTGCTCACAAAGAATTTCTCCTCTCCTGCCTGCAGGTGGTCATTCAGCTGCACTTTGCCATTTAACAGTGGCCGGCCATCCTGCCAGCTTTCATTCTTAATATAGGTCTAGTCCAGCAGAGTCTGATTGAACATCTTTGATTGCGGACGTGTAGGAAGGTGTTCCAGGATGTTACTGTTGACAGTCTTCGTCTGCATTTCCTCAAAATTCCTGTTTCCATGTGAAGTGAGTGAAACGAAGAGTTATATTATGTAACATGGGGTCATTTCTGTCCTGTTGATGTATATTATAAAGCTGATTTTTTAGATTTAAAATTCTTCAACTGTTAAAGACTGAAACTTCTGCTGTATAGTATTTTAAAGCAGAAGGATTATATCCATTACTGCCTTATATGAAAAAAATCGCCAAAGCTAATTATGTTATTTTGTTGGCGGTTATTCAGATTTTGACCTCAATTTGATGCTATGAAATGATGAGAAGGGGAAGGATGATAAGGAGAACTGTTCCTTATCCATTCCTGGTTACTTTTCCTACTGTGTACAACATACTGTAGCTGCCATCTGTTAATGCATCATAAGAATATGTAAGAATTTGTATGCCTTTAGTGAATGAAGCTGAAAAAAGTACGTAGTGAATAAAACTAAAATATTCAGTTCACATTTGTATGTTTTTAGTTAATGAAACTTGTTTCTAAAACGCTCCATTTTAGAAAAGTCTAATTACATTGTTAATCTAAAAATTAGCAGCTTTATTATTACTAAATGGAAAATGATAGTCGCTTTGAACGCAGAACTGCTTTTTTAAAATTGAATGCATTTGTTACAGGATACCTTGTTACATCCATTGAAAATTATTTTTCTAAATTGTTTCCTCATAATCACATAGAGAATTGTCTTTCACTTAATTTGGTTCTAGAAGAACACACCATAGAAATAGTTCATGGGGAATAATTCAAAAGAATTAAAAATGTTTTTAGGTGGGTGACTTTAAATAATATTTAGTATAAGTTTATCCCTATGTGTGAAAACTATACCTGCTTTCCTATAATATAAATAGTTACATATGAATACTAATTGACTACATTTTATGTTTTTTTTAAGGTTCTACTCTTTCAAGGCATTACTTTTTTGTCAAGGTCACAATAATTTTGAAACTTTACAAATAAAGTTGAAATACATTACAGAGCCCACACGTCTTTCCCAGAGTCAATAGCCAGCCCAAAGGTATATTGTGCTTGGTGGAAACTTGGTGCTGTAGAAAAGAGAGAGAGAGAGGGATTATTGACTCTGTTAATTGTCGTCCGTGAACAGCCACCGTGCAGGGTGGCTGACAGCTCGGGAGCCCGCTGTGCACGTCTCTGAGAGTAAAGCCATTTGAAGCCAGGTTGGAGAGCAGCTGGCGACCGAGAAGCTTGCCTAGACAGCAGGGGTCTCCACATAGCTCTTCAAGGAATGGGCAAGGTCCTTTATATAGAGAAGGTCCTTCCAGAGTTCTTGGCACAATTTCACGGGCATACTTCCTTTGTGCATGTTACTTCAAAAATGAGTAAAGGAAAATGAAACAAAAGTAAGGAGTAGGATGTTAGAGAACGGAAGAGAATGCCATGCGCATCGTAGTTTAGAACCCCAAGAAACCGGTGATGTCGCCCAGCGCCCATGTTTTGTGGCCAGGGGCACAGATGTTTAGAGCAGGGGAGTATACTCCATCAGACCTTATCAGTAGGTCACCACAGATTGGTAATTTGTATACAAGTGTCCATTGCTTAAATCCAAGACCATTTCCAGGTGTATTAATTCTTTGTTACACAAAATGTGGGCTGTAGCATTAACATTACCTGTGAGTTTGATGGAAATGCAGAATGACAGGCTTCTCCATATATATGTTAATTAAAATATCCATTTTTAAAAAGATTCCCCATGTGGTACGTATGCAGTATTAATCATTAAGGAAAAAGCATTAGATAAATAAGTTTTTCAGTAATAAAGGTGGGGAAAGGCAACATATCTACCGTGGGAGAAAATCCTTAAATAATCCATCATTATAACCTTTGTCTAATCTATTGTTAAAGAGAGTTCTTTGTTTGGTTTTAAAAGATCCTCACTTAAAAAAAAAATTTTTTTTATTATACATCCCCCCCTTCTGCTTGTTCTTGCTGTGTTCATTTTTCTCTGCGTTCCTCTGTGTCTGCTTGTCTCCTCTTGCTGGGGTGACCTGCCGAGTCAGCTCACCAATGCGGCAGCCGGCCTGCTCATGGGGGCTCACCCTTGCTCGCGGGGGCTTGCCTTTGCCCACAGCGGCATGCCCCGCCCGCGTTGGCTTGCCTTCTCGAGGCAGTCTGCCCATTGGAGGAGGCCCAGGGACCGAACCCGGGGCCTCCCATGTGGTAAACTGGCGCCCTACCAACTGGGCTACAGCCGGCCCCAGATCCCCACTTTTAATATAATAATTTATGCTTTTAGATAAATAAGACCATTTCTGTTTTTTGACAAGTATATTTTTAACTTCATAGAAAGAATTTAGATGTCAGAATTTTGTCTTCTGACCTTTAAACAGTTTCAATATTTTAATGACCTATTTTAATTATTAGCTTTCGTAATTTATTTTCTATTGTTGCTTGTACTGCTTAAAGAAGTAAAGATTGAAATGAGTATATAAATATGAAATATTTATAATCAAACTTGTTCTTAATTGAGTCAAAAGGTGTTAATGGAGAGTATACAATGCACTTAGCACTATGCTAAGTATTCATGTTATTAGGGTGTATTGAGACTTTTAAAAATTTTACATACACAAAACTATACAAAACAATGCAATTTGCACTGTAGTTGAGCTTACACAGCTAGGATAGTTAACAAATGAGTACTGTTGGAGATATGATGCAAGCATTATCTTTATTATTTTACAAATAATAGCTCTCTATTCATAAATATTGGTTAAGGATCCACCATTAGCTGCCACATGACTTATAAACATCCAAGTTACTCTCTCATCTCTCTAGTGTGTTTCTTAATATAGAACATATGATCTTAGAGACCGTTTTCACTAACATTTACCAGTTATATTTTGAAATATTAGAAACTATTTATATTTTGAAACATTCAGTTAATATTCTTTTTTATTGTTTTATATATATATATATTTTAGGAGGTAGCAGGGATTGAACCTGGGATCCATACATGGGACACAGGTGCTCAACAACTGAGCTACACCTGCTCCTCTAATATTTTAATCATACAATTTTGAAATATTTCAAAAATTATTTATAGACTATTGTATATTATGTCTTTAAACTAGGGATTTTCAAATTTTTCAATTACCAGGAGGCTTTTTAAAATGCACACCCCTGACCTATAGCCAGATTAATATTTGCTAAGTTTTCATTGAGTCACAAGAATCTGCACATACAAAGCTCTTTGGTTTATTTCTATACACTCTGAAGGTGGAGACTCATTGGCATAAACAGACAAATACAATTATATAATCAAGAATTGTCATTTTAATGTAATTTGGATTTTTTTTAAGTATGGAAAAGGGATACCTGGTAAGATAATTTATTTTCTCTTATTTCAGTATGAAAGATCTAAAATTCTTTAGGTCCCTAAATGTAATGAATGTTAGAGGCGCTGAACTTTGCGTGTTTTATAGGTTCAGACTTCGTGCATTTATTAGTACCAAGAGCTGATATGACTCCTCCGTTTCTTGAAATGCTATTGGTGAAGTAAGGTGAATGAAAATGAGATTACAAAATTGCTCTAATCGGTTACTTATTTTTAAATTCTGCAAATTTATGTAAATATTTAGAGGACATTCAGGAAGCAATCATAAAATAATATAGAGCAGTGAATAAAGTGATCACAGAAGAATTGAGGCTAATTGCACATTAACTCTTTAGTGAAACTAGAGAGGGCTATGAGCAAAAAGATCCCCTTTTAGATTTTCATTACCAAAATTATTAATTTGGGAGAAGTCATGGAGAGAAAAAGCTATGATATCACATGCGGTGGTAATGTTTTTTCCTGCCTTTTGCCAATTCATGGTAACAAATTGCTTCCTCAATCAGCCGGGTGACAACCATGCAAAACTATAAAGTCCAAGTTTGACTTTCCCTTCCCTTGTTTCCTTTTGCCACCTCACAATTCTTCTCCCAAGATTACCCACCATATTCCAATGCTCTCAAATCCTGACCAACCCTCCAAAACCCAACAGCGTCAGGTGGTCCCCCAATACCCACGAGAAATTGCTGCCATGCTCTTCTCTTCATAGATAGAATCTCCATGTGTCTTTTCTTCAAGTTGTGAGATGTCAGTGGCAAATACAATATGGTATTTGAGCCATGATGTGAGAGAGATAGAAGACTGGTTCCAGGTGAGATTTGCAGCCCCTGCTTTTATTGTCAAAAACCTTTAGCAAGGCCAATCTAGGAAGGGTACATAGTCTGATATTCTTTAACCTATAATTTCACAGATTAAACCATGTAAGTAGGTGTCTGTGGTTGACCCTGTGTGACAGTATAGCTAAATCATATTTTGGTCATGAATGAGGGCAGTAATGACAGAGAAAAACAGTAGGCTGGTACATAATCAGACTATTTGTGGTCTGGTAATAAACCAAGTCTTAAGTGTTATTTCAAATGAACTAATAAAGCTACATTAACATATTGAATGATGAAATACTGATATTTTATTTTTGATAATTTTTATATTATACATCAATCTTCAGACAAGCAAACATAAATAGAATTCTGAATAAGCTTGTCTCAAAGAGATTTTTGGTTGACTAGCTTAAAAATTCCTGGCAGATATCGAGCTAAATTCTGCGGACAATAATTTTCTGTTTTAGTGCTTTGGTAAGTGAGGAGTGAAGAATTTTTATATGTATATTTTTTCCAACCCATATCCAGGAATAAAAAATAACATTCCTGCCCAAAGTAGTCTAATGTCACACAGTAAATGAAGGCTTAATAATAATATAAAAGTGGGATTTACCATTGATAATCCACAGGAATTGTTCTATCTGTGGATAATGAAGCATTTTTACATAGAAAAGGTAGGTAAAAATTCCTTACAACCTCCAGATTCAAATACCAGTTCCCTAGATTAGCAGGAAGGGTCTTATGCTTGTTTGTTTGTTTAGGAGGGACTGGGATTGAACCCTAGACCTCCTACATGGGAAATAGGCACTCAAGCCACTGAGTCATCCCACTCCCCAGGAGGGTTTCTTTTTATTCGCCCCCACCCCTGAGATGGCTGCCTCATGTGTTGGCTCCTTGCTTTTGCTTGTTTGTGTGTCGTTTTTGCTCGTTGTCTGCTCGTCTTTTTTCCTTGTCTGTTCGTTGTCTGTTTTTTCTTTAGGATGCACTGGGAATTGAACACGGGGTTCTGATGTGGGAGGTGGGATCTCAATATTTGAGCCACATCCGCTCCCTAAGAAGGTTTCTTTTTGA
>PVKH010017114.1:0-15526 GCA_004027955.1 Chaetophractus vellerosus | reverse complement strand
GGGGGAAGGGGAGATATGTAATAAAATAAATAAATCTTTAAAAAACAAACAAACAAAAAAAAACATATTCATAATCAAGATACTAACATGAATGGATATTCTTGGTTTATGCTAAAATATTTCACTATCTTGTAGGTATGTCTTAATATTACTTTCATAAGAAGAATGCTGATTCAATCTTTTCAAGTAGATGTTTTAATAAGTCAGATAAATATGCACTAAGTGTAGTTTAACATGAGTGTACATGAGCACTGCTGTGTTTAGACAAATTACGAGGTGCCCAACAAATTTTCAAATTTCAAGACAAGAGATGATGATTCTCAGATATCTCTCTATTACTAGAGTTATATTGGACATCATATGTGGGAGGCGGGTGTTCAACCACTGAGCTACATATTGGTCTTTTAAAAAAATTTATTTATTAATTTCTTCCCACCCCTTCGTTGTTTGCACTTGCTGTGTCTGTTCGTTGTGTGCTCATTTTCTTTTTAGGAGGCACCGGGAACTGAACCCGGGACCTTCCATGTGGGAGGGAGGTGCCTAATTGCTTGAGCCACCTCCACTCTCTGCTTTGTTGTGTCTCTTTTTGTGATTTTCTCCTTGTAGTTCATGTTGCATCATCTTGTTACATCAGCTCACCCCACCAGCCCATCACGTCAGCTCGCTGTCTTGCTTGTCTTCCTTAGGAAGCACTGGGAACCAAACCCAGGACTGCCCATGTGGTAGGTGGGAGCTCAATCGCTTGAGCCACATCTGCTTCCCCATAATGGACTTTTAATTATTGTTACAGTTTCTTTCCTTAGACTCTATATTCCTTTCACTTTTCTTTTTTCTAACATTCCTTTATCATTTCTCTCTTTTGCTTAGATGT
Organism: Chaetophractus vellerosus; assembly: GCA_004027955.1. Classification (NCBI taxonomy): domain Eukaryota; kingdom Metazoa; phylum Chordata; class Mammalia; order Cingulata; family Chlamyphoridae; genus Chaetophractus; species Chaetophractus vellerosus. The sequence continues at coordinate 14,655 of PVKH010017114.1, read as the reverse complement.
ATTTGCAATTTGGCTTGAAAAAAGGAATGGGACATGGGGAGCTGATGTGGCTAAAGTGATTGAGCACCTGCTTCTCACATCAAAGGTCTGGGTTCAGTTCCAGGTATTTCCTAAAGAAGACAAACACAAAGAGCAGATAATGAGCAAAAACAATGGGCAGACAATAAGCAAAAACAAATGAGCATGGAGTGTATGTGGCTCAAGTAGTTGAGTGCCCGCCGCCCACATGGGAGGTCTTAGGTTTGGTTCCCATTGCCTCCTAAGAAAAAACAAATAGACAACCAGCAGACCACAAGCAAAAAACAACCAACCAGCAAACAATGAGCAGACAATGATCAAAAAAATGAGCAGACAATTAGAGCAAACAATGAGCAAAAACAATGAGCAAACAGAAGACAGAGACATCACAGGGTAGGGAGTAAATTTTAAAAAGTCTTTTTTCATCATGTCTTTCATCACTGTAAAATCTGTTATCTTTTATGTACATTGACAATTTCTTCCATATGTCCCACCAGTGTCTTCTTCTTTTTTTTTTTATTTATCTTCAAAGAAGCTTTAAGTTACAGAAAAGTCACACAGAAAATATAGGGGATTCTCATATACCCACACCCTTCTCACTCTGGCACTCTCCTCTATGAATAACATTTTACATGTGTATGGTACATTTGTTACAATTGATGTACAAAAATTGAAGCATGCTACTAACCATGGTCAATGGTTTAATATTATGGTTTATATTTTGTCCATTACCTTTTTTGATAATTAAATTTTTTTATTTTTAAAGAAGCTTTAGGGCCCAGCTGTAGCCCAGTAGATAGGGCGCCGGTACACCACATGGGAGGCCCCGGGTTTGGTTCCTGGGGACCTCTCTGAGTGGGCAGACCGCCTGAGAAGGCAAGCTGCCGTGGGTAGGGAAGAGCCGCCATGGGCAGGGCAAAAAGCCGCCACGGGCAGGGCAAAGCCACCACGGGCAGGGTGAGCCACCTGCGAACGGAGCAAAGCTGCCTGTGAACAGAGCGAAGCCACCCGTGAATGGAGCAAAGTCACCCGCGAACAGAGCAAAAAGCTGCCCAGGAACGGAAGCAGAGCCGCCCACAAGCGGAGCAAGCCGCCTGCGCAGTGAGCTGACTCTGCGTGTTGCCGCAGTGGGGGGAGACAAAGGAGACATAGAAGAACACAAAAAATGAACACACAGCAAGAGCAAGCAGAAAGGGGAGGGATATGTAACCAAGAAAAAAAAAAAGCTTTAGATTACATAAATGTTGCATAAAAAATATAAGAGATTCCCAGATGCCTCACTCCCTCCCCCACCCACATTTTCCCAAATTAACAACATCATTCATTAGTGTGATACATTTGTTACAATTGATGAACCCATATTGAAACATTACTGCCAACCATTGACTACAGTTACCTAATAGTTGACACTTTGTCCCACTCAATTTTGTAAGTTATGACAAAATATAGAATAGCTTGTATCTGTCACTGCAATGTCATACAGGACAGATCCAATGTCCAGAAAATGCTCCCATATTATACCTATTCTTCCTTATCCCATCCCTCAGAACTTCTCGTGGCCGCTGCCTTTACATCATGATAAGACCTCTTCCATTGCTAGAATTATAATAAGTCTATAGTAGAATAATAATAAGTCTACTTAATTCCATTGTTTATTCCCCAATCTTGAGGATTTGGGGATGGTGATGCCCACTCTGCTTCTAATTGAGAGGGGGCTTAGATCCCATGGGGCAGATGGATGGAGCTATCTTGCTTGCAGTTGCAGACACTCACTGTTCCTTGTGATGGGTATTGTCCATTATCACCTCCTTGTTACTTGTCCTGGGTGAGTCCAATGACCTGGAGAGTAGGTATTGCAACTCTGTTGAAATTCAGGGCTTAAATGGCCATGGGCAGAACAAATATTTAAGCCTCTAGGACATAAATTTATAAAGCATAGTTGTTAATTATGGGTTCAAATAAAAGGGGCAGAAGAGCGACTATAGAGAAACTATAAATGAGTCTAACTCTGTTACACTGGTGAGCATACTTTCCAAAGTGAGGCCCACTGACAGGGTGCTGAATTCCTGAGCTGTCTGTTTTGCTTATACTTTCTAAATATCTTTAGAACCCTCAGGAGTCCCACTATTTGATGCACTGTTTACTGTGGTGGTTTATGAGATACTGCTGGGACTTGCTTAACTGAAATCTCTGGAATGACATCCTGACTCATTTTGAAATATCTTATCCATAGATACTCGTTTTTAAAAGCAGTGTGAGAGGGAAATTTATAGCCATAAATGTCTATATTACAAAATATGAAAGAGCTAAAATCAAAGACTTAACTCTACACCTGGAGGAATTAGAAAACAACAACAACAAAATAAACTCACATCAAGTAGAAAGAAAGAAATAACAAAGATTGGAGCAGAGCTAACCGAAATTAAAACAAGAAAGCACTAGAAAAATTAACAAAACTAAAAGTTGGTTCCTTGAGAAGATTAATAAAATTGAAAAACCCTTAGCTAGAGTAACAAAGAAAAAAAGGATAGAGAAAAGATGCAAATACATAAAATAAGAAATGAGGAATGGGATATCATCACTCATCCCACAGAAATAAAGAATGTCTTAAGAGAATACTTTGAAAAATTGTATGCCAAAAAAATGGATAACTTAGATGAAATGGGAAATTTTCTAGAAACACACAAGCAGCCTACATTGACAAAAGAAGAAAGCAATGAACTCAACAGACTCATCACAAGCAATGAGACAGAATTACTCATCAAAAACCTCCCAACTAAGAAGAGCGCAGGAACAGATGGCTTCACACGTGAATTTTAACAAACATTCCAGAAAGAATAACACCAATCCTGCTTAAACTCTTCCAAAAAATGAAAGTGTAAGGAACATTGTCTAGCTCATTCTATGATGCCAACATGACCCTAATACCAAAGCCAAACAAAGATACCACAAGAAAGGAAAGCTACAGACTAATGTCTGATGAAACTGAATGCTCAAATTCTGAACAAAATACTTGCTAATCATATTCAACAACACATCAAATGAATTACGCACCATGAGCAAGTGGTTTTCATCCCTGGTATGCAAGGATGGTTCAACATCAGAAAATCAACCAATGTATACACCACATTAACAGATCAAAAGAAAAAAACACATGATCATCCCTATTGATCCAGAAAAAAACATTTGACAAAATACAGCACCATTTCCTTATAAAAAATTTCAAAAGTAGGAATAGAAGGAAACTTCTTCAATGTGATAAAGGCTATTTATGGAAAACACACAGCTAACATCATATTCAATTGTGAAATGTCTGTACACTTTTATAGGTTTTGACAAAATTTAAAAGGGCCTGTATCCATCATTGCAAGATCATGCAGAACAATTTCAATGCCTTGAAAATGCCCTATGTTCCACCTATTTTATTCTTCCCTCCTCCTCTCCTCTGATCCTATAGTAACCAATAAGTTTCAATTTTTGAAGAATAAGGTTCATAGTTATATACAATAATATCAAGGGCTTGACATATTAGTCTGCTTTCCTTTATTAAGCACTGCCTATGTTCTCGAGAGATTCTTCTCCCTCTAACTGAGATCATAACAGGACTCCTCAGGAAGGGAGTTTAATATTTTCTTGTTTATTGTGTGGGTCTCCACCCAATGAGATAACACACTATGACAAGATGAACACTTTCATATTACATAGATGCATGACCCAGCTGTGCCATATCCTGCACAAACCCCCTACTCCTGATGCCTTGCCATAGAACATCCCCATCATTGTAGTTTTAATCACAGACCTGAAAATCCCCGGAATTCACTTGCTCCTTCCTCCATCCCTCCTCCCATTTCCATGGAGAGTCCAACCCAAACCCCCACCCTACTACACTTCACATTCTGGCACCCTCAAACCCAATCACATCACTGTACCACTATCACCCCCAACAACTTCCTAAGCGTTACCTTCTACCTTATCACAGATTTGGCCCATTCTGTCTAGTGCCCAGACTCTAGCTCTCTGAGGCTGCTCAATTTGCTTAAGTTTTATCAGTGAAGTCATGTAATATGTATCCTTCAGTGACTGGCTTACTTCACTCAACGCGAGTTCTTCAAGATTCATCCATGTTGTCCCAAGTGTTAATGCTGCATTTCTTCTTACAGCTGAGTAATATTCCATTGCATGAATATACCACAGTTTGTTTATCCATTCATCTGTTAATGGACATTTGAGTTGTTCCCAACGTTTGGCAATAGTTCCCACTATGAACATTGGTGTACATATATCTGTTTGTGTCCTTGCTTTCAATTTTTCTGGGTATATACCCAGAAGTGGGATTGCTGGGTCATATGGCAGTTCTATAGTTAGCTTCCTGAGGAACCACCAAACTGTCTGCCACAATGTCTGCACCATTCTACATTCCCACCAGCAGTGGATGAGGGTTCCCATTCCTCCACATCCTCTCCAACACTTGTAGTCCTCTATTTTTTTAATAGCCGCCAGTCTAATAGGTGTAAAATGATATCTCATTGTAGTTTTGTTTTACATTTGCCTAATAGCTAGTGATGTTGAGCATCTTTTCATGTGCTTGTTAGCCATTTATATTTCTTCTTTGGAGAAATATCTGTTCAAATCTCTTGCCTATTTTAAATGGGTTGTTAGTTTTTTTTTATTTTCAAGGTGTGGGATTTCTTTATATATGCTGGATATTAGATCCCTATCAGACAGATGGTTACCAAATATTTTCTCCCATCGAGTAGGCTGCCTTTTCACTTTCTTGACAAACACCTTTGAAATGCAAAAGTTTTTAATTTTGAGGAGGTCCCATTTATCTATTTTTCCTTTCATTGCTTGCACGTTGGATGTAAAGTTTATGAAACCATTTTCTCTGCAAGATCTCATAGATGCTTCCCTACATTATCTTTTAGGGCTTTATGGTCTTGGCTCTTATATTTAGGTCTTTGATCCATCTTGAGTTAATTTTTGTATAGGGCATAGGATGGTGATCTTCTCTCATTCTTTTGGATATGGACATCCAGTTCTCCAAGCACCATTTGTTGAAGAGGTCATTCTGTCCAAGGTGACTGGGCTTGGTGGCCTTGCCAAATATAAGTTGACCGTGTATGTGAGGATCTATATCAGAGCTCTCAATTCTGTTCCATTGGTTAGTATGTCTATCCTTGCACCAATATCATGCAGTTTTGACCACTGTAGCTTTGTAGTATGCTTTAAAATCAGGTAGCATGATTCCTCCAATTTTGTTCTTCCTTTTAAATATGTATTTGACTATTTGGGGCACTTGCCCTTCAAAATAAATTTCATAATTAGTTTTTCCAATTCAGTAAAATATGCTGTTGTAATTTTTATTGGGATTGCATTAAATCTGTAAATCAGTGGGACAGACACCTTAATGATCTTTAGTCTTCCAATCCAGGAACATGGAATATTCTTCAATTTATTTAGTTCTTCATTGATTTCCTTTAACAATGTTGTATAGTTTTCTGAGTACAAGTCCTGTATATCTTTAGTTAAGTTTATTCCTAGGTATGTGATTCTTTTAGTTGTTATTGTAAATGGATTTTTTCTTGATTTCCTCCTCAGATTGCTTATTATTGGTGTGCAGAAATGCTACTAATTTTTGCATTTTTATCTTATATCCTGCCACTTTACTAAGCTTATTTATAAGCTCTAGAAGCTTTGTTGTAAATTTCTCAGGGTTTTCTATGTATAGGATCACAACATCTAATTTTTTTGATTACTAAAAGAGTACACACTTATCTCTAACAAATTTCAGTATTATCCATGTTTTATTTTACTAGCTATAACCAACACCAGCTCAAGGTCAGTTTTAATGGTATTTATTTGTGTTTATTATCACACATAATGTCTTATGTGATAGTTATCAAACTTTTTGTTGAACAAATTATGTATGTGTGCACATGTATTATTTTGGCATACTTATCACATATTACAGTGCATAAATTGATATTGAGAACTTTTCCATGCCATTTTTTTCAAGATGATCTAAGTAGAAAATAACCTATAAGATGTGTTAAATAAATTTTATAATTAAAAAGTAAGAAAATATAAAGTGCTTAGAATCTCCAAGAAAAAAAAGTTAAGGGGAAGCAGATGTGGCTCAAGCGATTGGGCTCCTGTCTACCATATGGGAAGCCCCGAGTTCGATTCTCCGGGCCTCCTGGAGACCCAAAAAAGAGAGACAGGCTGACACAGAAAAATGCTCAGCAAATGGCCACAGAGAGCAGACAGCTAGCACAAGGCGGACTGGGGGCGTAGGGTTGGGGGGTGGGGAGTAAATAAATAAATAAATAAATCTTAAAAAAAAACAAGTTAAGAAAAATCAAGCACAAACTGTGAAGCAAATTAAAATGTGACGTGACTCTAAGCAATTCTATTTGACATTGAAATTGGAAATTTTCTGAGGGGTGTAAATTAATGGCAATAGACTCAAAGAAGGAAACGAAACTCTAACACATTCATTTGCTTTGAAGGAGGAAATAGTCATAATTAAACAATGTAGGTGATTTTCAGGCTTCCCAAACTATAAAGTCAACTTACAAACTAACTGTGGAAGACATAACTGCTGTTAAAAGTTCAGAATGTAAATATAACAAGTGTGGTCTCCTAAATATAAGATTTTTAATGAGGAAAAAAAAAGAGGAAATGGAACATAGAAAGATAGGTGGAATGAAGTCCATGGTACTAATATATTAATTTTACAGAGAGGAATCTAAAGAAAGCTTATAAAAATAGTTCATGTCCTTTAAAATTGCAAATGAAGCTAATAGAATATTGGTAAGAGGAGGGAGAAGGAGAGCTGGTCGTGCTGTTCATGGGTAAATTCCAGTCTTTCATAGCAGGTAATCAAAGGTATTAGGGATTTCTTATTGTGAATAGGTGTTTTTGACAAAATTTTGATGCATTTTCTTTCAGGCATTTTAGCATATATGTCATATGCTAAATCAGTGTTTGTCCATTTATACCCTTTTATAAATCCCATATTTCTTTACTAAGTTATTTTTATATGAGATATACAGAAAAGTATGCAAACATAATCAGGCTGGTCACTTTTCACAAAGTGAACACCAGCACCAGATCCCAAAGCAGACAATTAGCAGCATCTCAGACGCCCCCTCGTGCCCTCTTCCAGACACTATCTTTCACCCCTAAGGTAACACTAGACTGACTACGAACACCATCAATTAATTTTCCATCTTTAAAACCTAAAAAATTAAACTAAAACACATGTACACTTTACTGTCTGTTTTGTGTGTGTGTGGGGGGTAGATTTGTTATAATCATCTATATTTTTGTGTATGTGTGTAGGAATGTATTTTTACAGCTGTTACGAATATTTCCAAAAATTTTCCAAATTAGTTTTATCAATTTATACTCACACCAGTAGCATATGGAAGTTTTGCTTGTTCCACAACCTAGTCAATAATTATATTAACTATTTTTGTTCATTTGTTTTCATTTTAGCCGTTATGGTCAGTGAGTGGGGATGTAACATATTCTGGTTTTAATGTGAATTTTTCTGGTGACGACATTGAACCCCTTTTCCATATTTTATTGACTACTTGCATATCATCATTTGTGAAATGTCTGTTCAAGCCTTTTATCCATATTTCTGTTCTGTCTACTTTTAAAAATACATTTAAAATTACTTTAAAAAATACATTGCTGTAGTTTTATATGTTGTGGTTATGAATCCTTAGTCAGATATGTTTATTGGAATTTTCTTTCTCCCACCCTGTGGCGAAAACCTGAATCTCCTAATAATGTTAGGATATTTTTTTGGTGAAATGAAGTACTTAAATTTACTGCAGTGCAATCAATCAAATTTACCTTTATATTAAGTTGAATCTTATATTTTAAAATACTAATAAGCAGATAATATCTCCAATTCAATTCAATTTATACAATGACTGTAACAGTCACTAAAACTGTTTCAGAAGTTTGTCCCTCATATCATACAGTAGAGCCATGGCCAAATTTGGTATTTTCTCTGATAATTAATCTAGATAATGTGCTTTGGAGAGCTGAAGAGTGTGACTGGATATAGAACATGGCTCTGTGATTTTTGAGTGCCTTGATCCTTAGGTAATCACATTTGGACTCCTCATGTTGAATATACATAAAACAATTTAAACTCTAAACTTCATGTATCCAGTTGCCTACTAGACATCTAATAGGCAACTAAACTCTTCATGTCTAAAACAGAAACATTGATTTTTCCTGCTGCTCTCCCTCTGTCACATCCTGAACTATTTTCCATCCAAATGCTTAAGGCAAAGACATATACATCATTCCTAATTCTTCATTTGATTTCAAGCCTTTTGACTCTACCTTAAAAAAAAACTCTATTTCAATTCTCACCTTTTACATAACCCACATTCTAGACCAAATAAAAGTCATCTCCACATAGAATATTATAAGAACTTTCCAAGTGGTTTCCCTAATTCATTCTTACAACTGAATCCTTGCCCAACAGCCATAGTGATCTTTTATAATCACATCATATCACGTCCTTGCTTAAACCCTCCAGTAATATCTGATCACACTTACCATCACATCTTATCACTTTCCTGCTTAAACTCTCCACTAATATCTCACTCCTTCAGTAATATCCCATGATCCAAACTCTTCTCTAACTGTTCTGGTATACTGCTGGAATTGGATCCTAAATCATACAATTAATCTCAAGTACTCTGGCCAGTGTGGGGTTGGCTTACTCTATGCCTGGTTCTCTTCCTGGACTTTTTTTTTTTCTTTAGAGCTTAATATGGAATTCAAGCTAGAAAACTGCCATCACTTCTATTCAAAATTTGCCTGTGAGTGTGGCCAATCTGTTTGTCTTACAATGGAAGAAGATATGGTTATATCTAGTCCCTATCTTTAGTTATTAGCCAAATTAAATCACCAGCTAACAACACAAAGGACCTGCAAACGCCCCAAAACCTGGTACATAAAGCAAGTCCAAACATAGGCCAGTCTCTTTATGATCCCCACAGGTCCTGTGTGGGTCAGTGAGACTCATACCAGTCAGCATATAAACCAGTAACTGACATTCCCATTGGCTGACTTAATACGCTCCTTAAAAGGATTAGGGTTGTTCCAAACCAATGAATAAATTTCCCAGGCTAATACGACTTTAATAAGTGTTGGAATTAAAATTCTTGTCAATCAGGGGTATTACCATATGCAAAATTCCAATTAAATTATATTTGTAGAATATACCAAGTTGTATTATCTTTTCTACTGTTTCTTAATTTCAATGTAGAATATTGAGGATGGATTTGGGGGGTTTTAAAACTAATTTAACAGATTTTGTTCTAAGGACAAGGCAACTTTAGGAAGAGTCTCAATACTTTTATTTTTATGAAATAGCAACTACTTGGTTTTTACATTTCATTGGTCCTCATGACCTTGAGTAAATAGATAAATCAAATTTAGTTTTATTGAAAATTCCAAGACTCCAAAATATTATCTTTATTTGAAGAGAAACTACAAACACCTAAGTCTGAATATGAACTCTGAAATACCCTCTGATTAATACTTTGGATTTTTGGCAAAGCTGCAATTAAGTTACTCTAGAAGGGTAACTATATATGATCTCCTTAAAATAACAAAGAAGTAACTCCTTCATCTAAAGAATGATATTTCCTCCTATGCCAATTCAGTTAGTTTCTCCTGATTCCTAACTTGAATTTCTTCCACTGTAATGGCTTTATTTCCATTTTTCTCATCTCACTAAAAATGGTGAAGTGCTTCTAGCCATTGATCATAGAAAATGCATTTATTTTTCAATACCATTACTTTTGGGTTTGAGTTATTAGTTTATAAGCAAAGCAGGACATCTCTCTTCTTTCTTAAGGTGGACCATTTTTCATATAATTCATTCACAGGGAAAACAGTTTGACTAAGTGCTTTTGGTATTGAATGTAATTTTTAAATTCATTTATGATTCTGACCACAAAATCCAAGCAAGATAAATTATACTATGTGAAATCCACACCAAATGCACCTAACAGTCAATAAGGGCTAAGTAAAAGTCAATTTTTAAACGCTGTAATTATTTACAGAAAACAGAGAGAGATATATTTGCACTCAATTGATTTGGGCAACCATTTTCTTTACAACTTGACCTAATTGTCACTTATTGTTTCTGTGCTTCAGTTACCTGCCTATGAAATAAAGATAAAAATCCTAAATTGTCTTCCAGGTTTTTAGGATCAATGCAATACTGTATGTGGTAGTATTTTATGATGATTAAGAAGGAGATCCTTAGAAATCAGAAAGTCTGAAACCAATCCTCAACTCCAGCCCTTCCTATAGGCACCATACTTTTCAAAGCCCCGATTTTCTCATTGCAAAAAATAGGAATAATAGCACATAACTCATTAAAGATTAGAGAAGTAGAAAACAACATAACGACAGCAATTAAATAAGTTGAAGTTATGTGAAAATACTTCATAAACTATTTTTTTAAAAAGATTTATTTATTTTATTACATATCTCCCCTTCCCCCCGCTGCGGTGATGCACCAAGAGTGGTCACTGCGCAGGCGCGGCTTTCCCCGCTTGTGGGCGGTCTCTGCATCCGTTCACGGCCGGCTTTCAGTTCGTGGGTGGCTGGCTGCGCTCCATCCGCGGGCGACCTGCCCTGCCCGTGGCGGCTCTTGCCCTGTCCGTGGCAGCTTCTTGCCCTGCCCACGGTGGCTCTGGCCTGCCCATGGCGGCTTGCCATTCTCAAGGCGGTCTGCCCGCTAGGAGAGGTCCTTGGGAATCAAACCCGGGGCCTCCCATGTGGTATGCCGGCACCCTATCCACTGGGCTATCGAGCCGGCCCCATTCATAAACTATTAAAGAGCTAAAAATGTAAGATTGATAATCACTCATTTCATTCAGGTATTGCAATGGAGTTTATCTAATAGCTTGTTAATATACATGCAAATAAAAATGACAGCTCCAGTGGTTCAGTCTAACTTTTCACTTGATCTCATTCTTTAGATTTTGGAAAGATGCACATTTGTTTTATAATATGTAATATATTTTCTTCATAACAATGCCATTAAAATTGCTAGTATATATGACACAGAGAAATTCCTATTATAGTAAAGAATGCATTTAAAAATTATAAGAAAGCCTTGTCATGAACAGAGATGACCCACATAAAGAAAACTATGTCTAAATATCATAAATGCATTAGATAAGTTCATAAGCAAAGATAGTACCCTAATTTAGTTGCCTAAACCAGCAGCCTTATCTAAACAATTTGCCATTATCTTCAATAAAAACTTTGCCTCAGAAAACTTAAATAATTGGGACATATTAAAAATTTCAATCTGATTTTTGCTAGACTAATTATGAGATGAATATTCCCAGCATAATTTTCTGTTAAACATTTCATTTAGAAATAAATTCATACTTACAGACAGTTAAAAAAATAATATGAAACCATGCAGAGAACTCCAACATACTCTGCCGCCCAACCAACTGTATATCCAGATTCAACAATTTTAAAATTTTGTCACATTTGCCCTTTCTTTCTTTTCTTTCTGTTCGTTCTTTCTTTCTTTCTTTCTTTCTTTCTTTCTTTCTTTCTTTCTTTCTTTCTTTCTTTCTTTCTTTCTTCTCTATAATGTATTTCTATTATCTGTATTGAGCTACCTAATATATCTGTCTATATGTCTACCTATTTATTTTATAAACTTTGAAAGATGGTTATATCCATTATGCTCCTTGAACACATATTTCCATGTACATTACTTAAGAATAAGGATATTCACTTATGGAACCACTTTGAGTACAGTTATATTCAGGAAAATTAACATTAATATAAAGCTTACAAAATCTATATTCCAGTTTTCTCATATCTCCCAAGAATATCTTTTTGAGCCTGTTCTCCTACATTACTAGGTCCAGTCCAGGATTATATATTGCATTTAATTGCCATTGTGTGTTTACTTATTCTTTTTTTTAACTATAGAATGATATATGCAATATAAACTTTCCTGTCTCAACCACCCCTAGAATACAATACAGTGAGATTAATTACAATCACAATGTTGCACAAATTTTCTATCAACACAATCAGGAGCCCTATACCCATTATGTGTTAACTAACCATTCTCTCTCCTTCCTACCCCTGGTTACAGCAGAGGATGTCATAACATATGCTCAAGTGCCCATCTCCCAGCCTTTGCCAAATCCCCCCCCCCGCCATTCTATTCTATTGTGTACAGATGTTTCAGTCTGATTCCATTCTGCAGCCTAGGGGAAAGTTTAGGTCTAATGAAAAGGCCCAATCAGGCTTTGAACTCATAGGGAATACAGGAACAAGCTGCCCTAGATGTCCCATCAGGGTAGGAACTCTCACTGGCAGGATCTTATAAATACTCCACACATGGCAGCAAAGATTTATCTCTCCTCTCCCCTGCAAAGTGGGGACTGCCGAGCTGCCATCCACTGACCCTGACCCAAGCAGTTCACTCTCCCAGAAGTCTGGTCAGAATGGAATATCTACTTGCATTCTTTTGGGAAGTTTGTGCTGTGTAATTAATAAACCAGTCATTTGATGAAAGTTTCTGTTGTATCTGAGCTTGTGTTCCCACTACAGATTCGAGCTGGTAGGAGAAAGAATCAGTGAACTTGAAGAAAGGACAATTCTAATCATTTCATCTCAGGAGCAGAAAGAAGGAAAAATGAGTAAAAGTGGACAGAACATAAAGAAACTGTGAGACACCATCAAGTATAGCAATATATATATTATGGGAATCCCAGAAAAAGGAGAGAGAATATTTACAGAAATAATGACTGAAAACTTCCCAAATTTAACAAACATGAATATACATATCCAAGATGCTCAATAAACTCCAAACAGGATAAACTCAAATACATGCACACTGCCCAGGTTTTAATCACATTTTTGCATGAGAAAAATAGAGAATTCTGAAAGCTGCAAGAGAAAAGCAACATGTCACATACAAAGGAGTTTCAATAAGTTTAAATGCCAATTTCTCATCAGAAACCATGGCAGTGTGAAGACATACTTAAAGTGCAGAAAGCAAAAAATAATCAACTAGGAATTCTATATCTGACAAAAATGTCTTTCAGAAATGAGGGAAGGATTAAAACATTCCCAGATAACAAAAGTTGAGGGACTTTGCCACCACTAGGCCAGCTCTAGAAGAAATGCTAACAGGAATTCTTTAGATTGAAATGAAAAGACACTAGGCAATTGATTGAAGCCACCTGAAGAAATAAAGATCTCAGAAAAAGAAAATGACACAGGCAAATATGAATACCAGTACCATTGTATTTTTGATTTGTAACTCCACTTTTTACTTCTCACCCAATCTAAAAGGCAAGTCCCTAAAATGTAGAGGTAAGGCAATGATTTGGGGCTCATAATGCATAAATATGTAGTTTGTGATGAGAACTACATAAAGGTGGGGGGAAGCAGAGGGGTATAGGAACATTATGTATGCTATTGAAGATAAGTTGTTATCAAAGCAAAGGAAATTGTTATATATTTAGGATGTTAAATTTAAGCTCCATATTAAACACAAATAAATTATCAGAAAATATGCAAACTCATAAAGAAAGAAAGTAGAGTAAAAATTAGCAGAGGTGGGAAGCCAGGGACAATAGGGTGTTAATGCACAAGTGAGTATAGTGTTTCTGTTTGGGGTGAAGGGAAACTGACAGTAATAGATGTTGGTGAGAGCACTGTAACATTTTGAACACGATTAACCCCACTGAATGGTATGCTTGGGAGAGCTTGGGATGGGAAGATTTATGTTTTATATACGTTTCCACAATTTAAAAAAAGAAATAAAGAAAGGTAACTAAAGAGGTAATGGCAATTAAATGCAATACATGATACTGGATAGGATCTAAGAATGGAGGAGAAAGGCTCAAAAGGACATTCTTGGGACATAAGAGAAAATTGGAATAGTGAATATAAGCTTTATATAAATCTTATATTTGTTGAACTTGATAAATGCACTTAAGATGATTATATGAGTGAATACCCTTGTCTATAGGAAATGTACATACAAGTATTATGTGTTCAAGGAGTATGACACATGCAACATGCTCTCAAATGTCCAGAAAATAGAGATAAGTAGATTATTAGATAGACAGATGATAGCTAGATAGATTAGATAGATAGGTAGGTAGATAGATAGATAATAGATAGATATAAAAAATAGAAGGGCAGTAGGGAGGTAGATATATATAATGATAAGGCAAAGTTGAAAACATGATTAAATTGGTGGATCACGGTGCTGGGGATGAGGGATGTAAGAGTTCTCAATATGGGATTTGTATTATTTTTGCGACTGCCCTGTAAGGTTAGAATTATTTCAAAATAACAAAAAAAAATTTGAGGCTTGAAATAATGTTATTTCCTCCAAGAGAACATGCACCTTACTCTCTGCAAGATAGAAAAGCTGGCAACTATGGTCAACTGCCAGACACATGAGTAAACCTTTATGATTCAAGACACACCTGTGAGCCAGCACAGATGATGCCTAGTAGAACCCAGGTTAGATCTCCTCAATATGCCCACAGATATAGATTTGTGAACAAAATAAATGTTGTTTGGTTTTAA
>PVKH010017113.1:0-15516 GCA_004027955.1 Chaetophractus vellerosus | reverse complement strand
AACTTCTTGATTCTTAAGAAAAATAACCCCTAGCTGTTTTATTGTTTTACTCATTGCTAGTTTTTGTTATTTGCTGCCAAAGTAATTGCTAACTGATGTATCTCCCCTCACCATTCAGAGATCAGTAACTGCCTGAGTGGTGAAACATGTATCAGAGGTTCCCAAATTTTCTCAGCTCAGTAATTTTTTCATGGTCCCAACCAAAAGAAATACCTAACAGTTCCTTTTATTAAGTAGTTAGGTCCAAACAATTTAAGAGTTGTAGTTTGTATAGTGTCTGAAAGATGAGTTTTCTTTCTCTCAAAAATGTAAAATATCCCATGTTGCCCCTGTGATTGTGCTGCAGTGACCCACAGCCACAAGGTGCAAAGTTTAGGGACTATGGATACACACATATACATGTATGCATATATATACAAACATATATAAATATGCACACATACATATATGTGTGTCTTTGCATGTGGCCTAGAACAGAAGCAAGAATTTAAATAACTAATGAACTTTTTAAGCTCATGGTTGAAAAACTATTTTTGAAAAATAATGCTTTCAATAAAAAGAGCCATGCCTTTGAGAGACAAAAGAGCTTTTTGAATTTTAATTTGCTAAACCCTAGAGAACTCTGACAGTAGTTTATTGATATGAACCATAAAGAGAAAAGCCTGTGACATCATTTGTGAGACTGTCCTTCCTACATCAAAGGAATAAAAGTCTCAGCAGTAGTGAGAAAAAATGCAAAAAGGGAGCATAAGGAAGGAGATTTAAAAGAAGGTGAGGTGAACTTTTTGAGAAATTCATGACAAGGAGTCCCTTACATCTCACTTCACTTCCTTTCTGTTTCAACAATTGAGAAAGGTTTCTAGGTGGATAGTCCTCAAGGAAACCTCATAGATATCAATGAATCCTTCTATGGTGAGAGAAGAGCAACAGAGAGTTCCTAAACCCATAAATTAGAGGCAAGGGAGGATTAAAAGGGAGTGTAGAATACAGGTGACCATGTAAACAGGAGCTGCTGCACAAAATATTGAACTAACACTTTAAGCCCAAGCAAGGAAATTATCTGCTAAAACAAAGAAAATATTTAAAGAAAAATGTAAAAATCCAGAATCTTTAGAATCTTTAGAGCTTAATATTCACAAAGTCCAGAGTAAACTACAAAATTATACATCATATAAAGAACCAAGAATGTGGAAAACAAGCTCAAAAGAAATGATCAAGGTCTGATCCTGAGATGAAAAAGTTACTGGAACTAGCAGATAAGTATTAAAAAATGACTATTGAAACGATTCTCAATGAACTAAAACAAATGTTTTTAATGCATGAAAGCCTCAGCAGAGAAATACAAACAATAAAAAGTGGAAATTCTAGAACTAAAAAAATATAAGTTCTACAATAGACAATTTAGAATATGCAGTTAAAAAGCAATGGATATGACAGTAGAAGTATAAGTTTGAAGGGAGATAATTAAAAATTATCTAAGATGAAAAATGCAGAAGAAAATGGGAAAAAAGCAACAGCTTCAGGTGTTTGCTAGATTATAACAAACAGAAGTATAATGGTGTTTTATTTTCCTGGCTGGTTAAACACATTTCATGTAAAGGATTGGTTTAAACAATGGGACTTGTTGACTCATAGTTTTGAGGCTAAGAGAGTCCAAAATCAATGTGTCACCAACGTGATGCTTTCTCCCAGAAGACTGGCATCTGGGGCTGACTGGCAATGATCCTGGTCCTTGGCTTTTCTGTCACATGGCAATATACATGGCTGCCTCTCCTGGCTTTTCTGGATCCCGTTGACTTTCAGGTTCTTCCTGTGGCTTTCACTCTGTGTATTTCATTCTGCTTATAAAGGACTCCAGTAACAGGACTAAAGCCCATGCTGATTCAGTTGGGCCATACCTTACTTGAAGAATCTTCATCAAAAAGTTCCTACTTAAAATGGGTTCACATCCATTTCTGGTATACACAACTCCAAGCCACCACAAATGGTAATTCCAGAATAGGGAAGAAAAACTCTTTGAAAAAAAGTTGAAGAATACGTAAATTTGCATAAATAAGATCCAGAATAAACACCAAGCAAAATTAACACCAAGAAAAAACAAACAGGGGCCTGCTGTATAGCCCAGTTGGTAGGGCGCCGGTTTACCACATGGGAGGCCCCTGGTTCTGTCCCCTGGTCTCCTTGAAAGGGCAGATCGTGTCGAGAAGGCAAGCCAACGTGGGCGGGCAGAAAGGCAAACCCCCGTGAGCAAGGGCGAGCCCCCAGGAGCAGGCAGGCCATGGGGCCAGTGAGATGACTCAGCAGGTCACCCCAGCAGGGGGAGACAAGCAAACACAGAGGAACACAGAGAGAAAATGAACACAGCAAGAACAAGCAAAAAGGGGGGGATGTATAATAAAAAATAAATCTTTAAAAAAAAAAAGAGAAAGAAAAAACAAACAAAAAGCCAATGCTGATGTACTTCATAGACAGACTATTGAAAACCAAAAATAAGGAGCAAATTTGTAAAGAAGCAAGAAAATATAGACAAGTAATAATAACGGATCATGGAAGCCAGCTCCCCTCGCAGGCTCCGGTACCAGCATAGCTGTGTACCCCTTTGTATCGACATCGGCCATGGGCTGCTCCAGAGCTACCGCCTCTGGTGGTTCAGAATCATCAGTAAAACAATTTTGAAATCCGCTTCGATTTCAGAGTAAGAATTGTTGGATTTGATCAATAAGCTAAATAATGATGACAATGTAGATAGCTTCCTTGCTCAGCTGCCTCTTCCAGAGCACACTCATGAGAGATAGATCTCCTACTGCTATTTCCCCAAAGATGTTGACCGCTTTCATGTAATTAATGTAGGGCGAGTGTGTTTGGACCAGTATTCTATGCTCCACACTATCCTATGACGGGGTGTATGGGAAATAATTCAGCGAACAGGAATTCTAACCTTAAGGAAGAATGTGGTTGTGGCTAGAAGGTCAAAAAATATTGGAATGCCCATTGCAATTTTACTACACACAGATGGGGCCTACTAACATTCTGGAGGTGAATGCGACTGTTATAATATCTCATTGCTACACTCCCAAAGAACAGTTGAAGAAACATACAATTCTTGCAGACATTTTGTTGTCTGCTGCAGGCAATCCAAATCTAATCACAGCAAATATGATCAAGGAAGGAGCAGCAGGCATTGATGTGGGAATAAATAGAGTTGAAGATCCCATAACTGCTGAGCCCAAGTTGGTCAGAGATGTGGATTTTGAAGGAGTCAGGAAGAAATTAGGTTTTACCATTCCAGTCCCTGAGGACAACGGTCCCATGACAGTGGTGATGCTAATGAAGAATACAATTAGTGCTGAAAAAATACAAAAACATGCTTGAAGAATGGGAAGTGCTGAAGTCTCAAGAGCTTGCTTACTTCCATTAATGCCTATTTTTATATTTATTTTCTGGTGTTTTACCATGTTGAGTGCCTCCTCATATCTATCTGGATATATTTTTCATCTATTTTCCTTGTGGTAACCATGAAGTTAAAATTTAACATCTTAAGTATATGACATATTTCTTTTGATAACTTTTCTTCAACAGTATGCACATCTATTTTTCCTATACCCCTGTCCACTCTCCATTTTTTTTGTATCTGTTACCATTTACATTATTGTACATTTTATATACAAAAACATAGATTTATCTTTATTTTTTTGCATTTGCACCTTAGCATCTATAGGATGCAAGAAGTAGGGTTACACTCCAAACAATATACTACAATAATACTGCAATTTATAATTACCCAGATGGTTACCTTTACCACACTCCTTTATTTCTTTATGCTGCTTTCAACCACTGTCTAGTGTCCTTTTCTTCAGTCTGAAGTATTCCTTTTAGCATTGTTTGTAGGCTGGTCTAGTGGTGATAAACTCCCTCCACTTTTGTTTATGTGCTTATTGACCATTCAAATATCTTCTTTGTGAAGCACAGTAAATAATGTACTACTTTATGTAAAACATAAGACTGACAGTTCTAAATTAAGGATACAGAGACTTTAACACAAGCACTCTTGCCAGAATATCAGTAAGCAAATACAAGACTTGAATGATGCACTAAACCAACTAGATTTAACAGACATATATAGAACACTTCACCCAACAAAAACAGACTATGTATTCTTCTCAAGTGCACATGGATCTTTTTCCAGGATAGATCATATTTTAGGTCATAAAACATGTCCTACAAAATTTAAGAATATTATACAATGTATGTCTCTGACCACAATGGAATGAAGCTAGAAATCAAGAACAGAGGGAGAAATGGAAAATCCACAAATATGTGGAAATTAAACAATAGACTCAAATAATCAATGGGTTAAAGAGGAAATCAGAAGTGAAATTAGGAAACATCTTGAGGGAATTAAAATGAAAATACAGCATACCAAACCCTATGAGATGCAGAAAGAAAATACTGAGAGGGAAATTTATAGCTTTAAATGTTTACATTAGAAAAGAAGAAAGACTTCAAATCAGAGACTTAACCTTAAAATTGGAAGAAATAGAAAAGAAAAACAAAGTAAACCCAAAGCAGGCAGAAAGAAGAAAAACAACAACAAAAACAACAACACAAAGATTAGAGCAGAGACAAATGAAATTTTAAAAACAACAACTGAGAGAATCAACAAAACCAAAGTTGGTTTTGTAAAAAGTTCCATAAAATTTATAAGACTTTAGCTAAACTGGCAGAGAAAAACAGAGAGAGGGTGCAAATAACTAAAATGAGAAATGAAACTCTTCTAAAAAATTGAATATGAGGGAACATTTCCTAACTGATTCTATGAGGTCCACCTTACCCTAATATCAAAACCAAATAATGATACCACAAGAAAAGAAAATTACAGTCTAATATCCCTCATGTATATAGATGCAAAAATTCTCCACCAAATACAAGCCAACCAAACCCAACATTACATTAAAAAATATATATACGTGGTTATCAGATGGGATTTAATCCAAGTATGCAAAGATAGTTTAACATAAGAAAATTAATTAATAAAATATAACACCTGAAAAGAAGGAGTAAAGAAAAAATTATATGATCACGTATATTGATGTAGAAAATGCCTTCTTGCTAAAAACACTTCAAAAGATAGGCATAAAAGGAAAATTTCTCAAAATGATAAAACCCACAGCCAACATCATATTAAATGGGGAAAGGCTGAAATCTTTCCCTCTAGGATCAGGAAAAAGACAAGGATGCCCACTGTCACTATTGTTATTTAGCATTTTACTAGAAGTTCTATCTAGAGCAATTAGACAATAGAAATACATATATTGCATCTAAATAGAAAAGAGGAAGTAAAACTTTCACTAGTTGTGGGTGATATGATCTTATATTTAGAAAATTCTGAAATGTCTTTGACAAAACTACTTGAGCTAATAAATAAGTTCAGCAAAGTGACAGGATACAAGATCTACACACAAAAATCAGTCATGTTTCTGTACACTAGTATTGAATGATCTGAGGATGAAATGAGGGGAAAAATTCCATTTACAATAGCAAAAAACGATTCAAATACCTAAGAATCTATTTAACCAAAGAAGTACAGGACCTATATAAATAAAAGTACAAAATAATGTTAAAGGAAACCAAGGAATACCTAAACAAATGGAAAGAGATTCCATGTTCATGGAGTGAAAGACTAAATATCATAAAGATGTCAATCCTACCCAAAATGATTTACAGATTCAATGCAATAGCAATCAAAATTCCAATAGCCTACTTTACAGACATAGAAAAGGCATTTACCAAATTCATTTGGAAGGGAAAGTATGCCCAAATAGCCAAACGTGTTCTAAAAAAGAAGAGCAACATGGGAGGAATTTCACCACCTGAACATGAAACATATTAAAAAGGTACAGTGGGCAAAACAGCATGATATTGGCATAAAGATAGGCACATTGATCAGTGGAATAGAACTGAGAGTCCAGAAATAAACACTCACCTCTATGGTGAACTGCTTTTTGACAAACTTACCAAAGCCATGTTGACGGGACAAAATGGTCTCTTCAACAAATAGTGCTGGGAGAACTGGATATCCATAACCAAAAGAATGAAAGAAGACCCCTACCTCACTTCTTCTACAAGAATCAACCCAAAATGGATCAAAGACTTAAATATAAAAGCCAGAATGATAAAAATTCCTAGAAGAAAATGTAGGGAAACATCTTAAAGACCTTGTGGTAGGTGGGGGTTTCTTGGGCCTTACATCCAAAGCATGCACAACAACAACAATAACAAAAGATAAATGGGACCTCCTCTAAATTAAACACTTTTGCACCTCACAGGACTCTGTCAAAAGGTGAAAAGGCAGCTGAATCGATGGGAGAAAATATTTGAAAATCACATATGCATAAGTGTTTTATATACATGACATATAAAGAGATGTTACAAGTAAACAATAAAAACACAAACAACCCAATTAAAAATGGGCAAAAGATTGAATAGACATTTGACCAAAGAAGAGATACAAATGGCAAAAAAAAAGTGAAAAAATGTTCAACATCATATACAAATGCAAATCAAAACTATGGGATATCATTTCACACCTATCAGAATGGCGACTATTAAAAGACAGAGAACTACAAGTGTTGGAGAGAATGTGGAGAGATAAGAACACTTATTCACTGTTGGTGGAAATAGAGGATGGTACAGCCACTGTGGAGGACTATTTGGCAGTTCCTAAGAAGTTGAATATAGATGTGCCACGTGAGCTGGCAATACCACTACTGAGTCTATACCCAGAATAACTGAGAACAGTGACACAAACAGACATCTGCACACCAATGTTCACAGTAGTGTCATTCATGAATGCCAAAAGTTGGAAATAACTCAGGTGTTCACCAACCGATGAATGCATAAACAAACTGTGGTATAGTCACACAATGAACTATTATGCAGCTGTACAAAGAAATAAAGCTGTAAAGCATATGACAACATGGATGAACCTGGAGGACATTTGTTGATTGAAGCAAGCCAGCACAACAGGACAAAAACTGTATGTTTGCTCTTCTATGACCTAAATATACTGTGTAATCTCATAGACCTACTAACTTGAATATGGGTCACCAGAAAATAGAATGAGAATGGAAAGCTGAGGGTTTACTTTGTGCAGAACTGGTAAAAAGTATGCGTGGTAATCTTTGGAAATGAAAGGTGAAAGCCCAACATAGCAGTACTATTATGTAGGTATGAAAGTTGTTTAAATGAAAAGTCTAGGGTAATGTATATTACTAAAAGTAAGCCAAAAAATTGTAACATGGAACTGTATAGCATAGTAAAACTGCATGTGAAATATGAATATGGATAAAATTGCATATATAAGGCCATTTTTCTTTGAAGCTGAATAAATGTATATTAATACTACAACATGTTAGTATTAGACAAAAAAATAATGCTAAGTGAAAGAAACCAGACACAAAGTACTATGTATTGTATGATTCTGTTATATAAAATGTAAATATAAAACAAATTATAAAGATGAAATTATATTAGTGGTTATGTAGGGGTCTGGAGTTTTTCTTTTGGGAGTAATGAAATTGTTCTAAAAATTTTTGTGGTGATTAATGTACAATATTGTGATTATACAAAAAGCCATCAATTATACACTTTGGATAGATCATATGATATGTGAATATATCAGTAAAACTTCTTAATAAATAAATAAATAATTGTGTTAAGAATATCCAGAAAATTGCCAGCCAAGAATTTTTTTAAAGATTTATTTTTATTTATTTATTCCCTCCCCCCATTGTTTTGTGCTCACTTTCTGCTCTCTGTGCCCATTCACTGTGTGCTCTTTGTGTCTGCTCCTCTTCTCTTTAGGAGGCACCGGGAACCAAACCTGGGACCTCTCATGTGGGAGAGAGGTGCTCAATAACTTGAGCCACTTTGGCTCCCTGCTTTGTTGACTCTTTCACTGTGTTTCCTCTTTGTGTCATCTTGTTGCATCACCTCACCATGCCAGCCCATCACACCAGCTCACTGTCTTGCTCATCTTCTCCAGGAGGCACCGGGAACTGAACCTGGGATCTCCTATTTTGTAGGTGGGAGCTCAATCACTTGAGCTATATACACTTCCTGAGCTGAGAATTCTTTATCCAGAACAATTGTCTTTTAAATATGAAGATGAGTTTAAAATATTCACAAACAAACAGAAACTAAGGGAGGTCCTTAAAAAGAAATAATGAATCCATCTCTGCAGGAAGCACTAAGGGGGGTTTTACAGCCCAAAAGGGAAAACAGGAGAGAGAGGCCTGGAGGAGTGTAGAAGTGAAAATTATCAGGAAGGATAAACAAAAGGGTGAAAGGGATGAAAATAAGATATGACATATGAAAGCCAAAGAATAAAATGGTGGAAGTAAATAATACATTTACAGTAATATTATTGAATGTGAATGGATTAAACTCCCCAATCAAAAGATATAGATGACAGAATAAATAAGAAAAATGAGCCATCCATATGCTGTCTGCAAGAGACTCATCTTGACCCAGAGATACAAATCAGCTGAAAGTGAAAGGTTGGAAAAAGATATTCCATGCAAACAGTAACCAAAAAAGAGCAGGGGCTGCTATACTAATTGTAATAGTTTTATATTATTTATGAATACCAAAAATAGATATTGGATTATGTTTGTAAACTGCTCTGCTCCTCTGGGCATATTAGATTATATTGGATTCAGAGGTTTCACTTTTGTTTGATTAATTAATGATTGATTGGGCCACATCAGTAGGACATTGAGTCCCCACCCCCTTGGTGGGCTGGGACTCACAGAGAAACCCAACAGCAGAGAAGAGAGGTTGGAATTTTGATCCTGGAGCCCAGGAAGTAAACACACAGAGAACCAGATACATGAGGAAGGAGAGAAGTCACCATCAAACACAGGCAGAGGCCTCAGGAAGAGAGAAGAGCAGTTCACCTGATAGTCTACAGGTGGCCTTGAGGAGAAAGCAGCACAGCTGTGCCCCAAAAGAAATGAGCCCCAGAAAGTGAGGAACTCAGGAAGCCTAAACCCTTGCAGACATCAGCAGACAAATTGCTCCAACACGTGGCAAAGGATTTTGGTGAGAGAAGTAACTTATGCTTTATGGCCTGGTAACTGTAAGTTTCTACCTCAAATAAATGCCTTTATAAAACCCAACAGAGTTCTGGTATTTTGCATCAGCACTCCTTTGGCTGACTAATACACTAATATTGGACAAAATAGACTTTAAATGCAAAAATATTATGAGATGCAGACAGCCATTATGTATTAATAAAAGGGACAATCCAACAGGCAAGAGCAATAGTCATAAATATCTATACACCTAACCTGGATGCCCCAAAATACATGAGGCAAACTGGCAAAATGGAAGGGAGAAATGACCTCTCTACAATAACAGTTAGTGACTTCAACATGCCGCTCACAACAATAGATAGAACAGCTAGACAGAAGATCAATAAGGAAACAGAAATCTTGAACAATATGATAAGCAAGCTGGACTTAACAGACATACAGAACATAGCACCCCAAATCAGTAGGTTATACATTCTTCTCAAGTGCTCATGGATTTTTCACCAGGATAGACCACATGTTGGGTCACAAAGCAGCTTGCAATAAATATAAAAAGACTAAAATTATATAAAATTATATATTCTCAGATCATAATGGAATGAAGCTGGAAATAAATAATAGGTAGAAAGCGAAATTTTACATGTGTGTGGAGGCTAAACAACACATTCCAAAATGATCCATGGGTGAATGAAGAAATTGTAAGAGTAATTAGTAAATAACTTGAGATGAGTGAAAATAAGAGCAGAACTTATCAAAATGTATGGTATACAGTAAAGGCAGTGCTGAGAGGAAAATTTATAGACCTAAAAACCTATATTTAAAAAGAAGGAAAAGCTAAAATCAAAGACCTAATCGAAAACCTGGAGGAAGTAGAAAAAAGAACAGCAAACTAACCCTAAATCAAAAAGAAATAAAGAAATAACAAAGATGAAAACAGAAGTAAATGAACTTGAGAACCAAAAAAAAAAAAAAGTAGAGGGAATTAACAAAATCAAAAGCTGGTTATTTGAGAAAATCAATAAAATTGGCAAACAGACTAACAAAAAAAAAAAAGAGAGAACATATGAATAAATAAAATCAGAATGAAAAGGGGGACAGTACAATTGAACCCACAAAAATAAAAAGGATCATAAGAGGGTTTTATGAGAAAATGTATGCCAACAAAGTAGACAACATAAATGAAATGGACAAATTCCTAGTAATGCACAAACTACATGTCTTTGCAGGAAATACAGGAACTCAACAAGGCAACCACATTTAAAGAGATAGAAACAGTCATGAAAATCTCCCAACAAAGAAAAGTCCAGGAACAGATGGCTTCACAGGTGAATTCTACTATGCATTTTGAGAAGAATTAACACCAATCTTGTTCAAACTTCCAAAAGATTGAAGAGAGGGAATATTACCCAACACATTTTATTGAGCCAACATTACCCTAATACCAAAGCCAGATAAAGATGTTACAAGAAAGGAAATTTACAAACCAATCCCTCTGACGAACATAAATGCAAAAAGTCTCAAAAAATATTTTCAAATAAAATTCAACAGCATATTAAAAGAATTATATACCATCGTCAAGTGGGATTTATTCCTGGCAAGGTTGTTTCAACACAGGAAATCAATTAATGTAATACACCACCTTAACAAAGTGAAGGAAGAAAATACGTGATCATCTTCATCGATGCAGAAGAGACATTCAACAAAATTCAACATCCTTTCTTGAAAAAAAAACTTTGAAAGATAGGAATAAAAAGAAAATTCCTCAATATGATAAAGGGCATATATAGAAAACCTGCAGCCAACATCATATTCAATGGGGAAAAGTTGAAAGCTTTCCCTCTAAGATCAGGAACAACACAGGGATGCCCACTGTCACCACTGTTATTCAACATTGTGCTAGATGTTCTAGCTAGAGCAATTAGACAAGAAAAATAATTAAAGGCCTCCAAATAGGAAGAGAAGTAAAACTCTCACTATTTGCAAATGACATTATACTATATTTTTAAAATTCTGAAATACTTACAACAAAGCTACTAGAGCTAATGAGTTCAGCAAAGTGGCAGGATACAAGATCAACACACAAAAATCAGCAATGTTTCTTTACACTACTATTGAACAATCTGAGGAGGTAATTGGGAAAAAAATTCCATTTATAATTGCCACAGAAAGACCCAATACCTAGGAATTAATTCAATCAAAAATGTAAAGGGCCTATATTCAGGAAACTAAAAAAATACTGCTAAAACAAATCAAAGAAGACTTAAACAAATGGAAAGACATTCTGTGTTCATTAATTGGAAGACTAAATACTGTGAAGATGTCAATCCTACCCAAATGATTTATAGATTCAATGCAATACCAATCAAAATTCCAGCAGCATACTTTATAGAAATAGAAGTTTATCTGGAAAGGAAAGACGACCTGAATAGCCAAAAAATCCTAAAAAAGAAGAGTGAAGTAGGGAGTACTCACACTGCCTGGACTTGAAACATATTACAAAGCTACAGTGGTCAAAACAGCATGGTATTGGCATAAAAATAGACACATTGATCAAGGGAATAGAATTGTCCTCTACAGTCAACTGGTGTTCTATTTTAAATCACTTTTATTGATACATATTAATAAAACATACAATCCATCTAAAGTGGATAAATATGGTATTTGGTATAATCATATAGTTGTGCATTCTTCAATTCAGTCATTATTAGAGTATTTTCATTATCCAATATTAATAGTAATAATAAAAAAAACAGACAAACAAACAAAAAAATTGTAACCCTTAATATTCACCTCTCAATCTTTCTAAGCTTCTACTGCCATACATAGCTTCCATTTCACTTCAGTCTCTCTAATCTATTTTGTACATTCATATTTTTCTTTTCCTAAGCATTTTTCAATTTTATTAGTGTATATTAATAAAGCATAAATCCATCCAAAGAGTACAATCAATGGTATTCAGTGTAATCACATGTTTGTGAATTCATCACCCCAATCACTCCCAGAGCATTTTCATTATCCCAATAATAATAATAATAAACAAAAAAAAACAAACAAAACTCATCACCTCTCAATCACCCTATGCCTTGCCTGGCATACATAGCTCCGATACGTTTCCTTTTCTCTAGTATAGCTACATTTATATTTTGTAAAAACAGTCATATATGCTATATCACCCATATATCTGTTTTACATGAGGTTTTACCATCTTATACAGTCCATGTTACAGTTTTTAGCTTTCCTTCTAGTAATATACATGACCTTAGAGTTTCTTTTTCAACTACTTTTGTACAAATACAATAGCACTGCTAGTCACAAACACCATGATATGCTTTAACCATTTCTATTCATTTCCAACGATTTAGAAATTATATTTTTAACAGTTCTACACAGATTAACACTCAGCTTTCCATTCTCTACCCTCCTATTTTCTGGTGACCTATATTCTAATTATGAACTCTAAGGGTTTACACTGAATGTTTATATCATAATAGCACTATTATACAGTATTTGTCCTTTTGTGTCTGGCTTGCTTCAATCAACATAATGTTCTCCAGGTTCATCCATGTTGTCATCTGCTTCACAACTTCATTTGTTCCTACTGCTGCATAATATTCCATCGTGTATATACACCACAATTTGTTTATCCATTCATCAGTTGATGGACACCTGGGTTGTTTCCAACTTTTGGGAATCATGAATAATGCCACTAAGACATGTCTGTTCATGTCTCTGCTTTCAGGTCTTCTGGGCATATATCTAATAATGATATTCCCAGGTCACATGGCAAGTCTATATTCAACTTCCTTAGGAACTGCCAAACAGTCCTCCACAGTGGCTGACCACTCTACATTCCCACCAAAAGTGAATAAATGTTCCTATCTCTCCACATCCTCTCCAACATTTAGTTTTCTGAATTTTTAATAGCAGTCAGTTTATTCAGCATTTCAGCAGGTGTGAAATGATATTTCATTGTAGTTTTGATTTGCGTTTCCTAATCGCTAGTAGTATTTAACATTTTTTCATGTGTTTCTTTGCCATTTGTATTTCTTCCTTGGACAATTGTCTTTTCAAGTTTTTTTTGCCCATTTTTTATTAGGTAGTTTGTTTTTCGTTGTTGAGTTGTATGATCTCTTGCTATATCATACAAAGCAAACCCTTATCGAGATGTGATTGCCAAATATTTTCTTCCTTTGAGTTGGCTGCATTTTCACCCTTCTCACAAAGTCCTTTGAGGTGCAAAAGTGTTGAATTTTAAGAAGGTCCCATTTATCTATGATTTCTTTTGTTGCTCATGTTTTGGGCATATGTTTTTTTTTTAAAGATACATAGATTACATAAGTGTTACACAAAAATTATATGGATTCCCATATGCCTCACCTCCCACCCCTCTAACAACCTCCCACATAAACATTCTTCATTAGTGTGGTACATCACCTGCAATAGATATACACATTTTGGGGCTTTGCCACTAAGCATGAGCCATAGTTCACATTGTAACTATGTCCCACACTCTGTCCCACACAGTTCTGCATATTATATGATGATATAAAATGGCCTGTATCTGTCATTACAATGTCACTCAGGGTCATTCCCAAGTCCCAAAAAAGCCCCTGTATTGCAACTGCTTTTCCCTCTCCCTGCCCCCAAAGTGTTCAGTGGCCACTGGCTCCAAACTAATGTTGTAATTTCTTCCATTGCATGAATCACAATAAGTCTACAACAGAATACCAGAAAGTGCACACTAGTCCATAGCTCTTCCCCCAATCCTGAGGAGTCTGAGATGGTGATGTCCACTCCATCTCCAAGTGAGAGGGGGCTTATATCCCATGGATAAGATGGATGGGATTATCCTGCCTGCAGCTGCAGACTCTCTCCATTCCCTGGGATAGCCATTGTCCATCATCATCTCCCCACTAGGTGTCCTGGGTGAGTCTATTGAGTTGTAGAGTAGGAGTTGCAGCTCCACCGAGCTTCTGGACCCAGCTGGCACATGGAGAGTCCATAGACTCTGCTCTCTGGAGGTACACCTAAAACTCCAGCATCACATATAGGTTTGAATAGAAGAGACAGATGGACCAAGTGCAGGGAAGACATATTTGGGTCAGACTCTGTCACTCTCAAGAGCAAGGATTCCAAATTAGGGCCCACTGATAAGGCACCAAAGTCTGGTGCTATCTGCCCTGATATAGGACCTGGATGTCTCCAGAGCCCTCAGGAACCCCTCTGTTTGGGGTGATATCTGCATTGGAAGCCTGTGAGGTCCTACTGAGATGTGCATAAGCATTACCTCTGGGATGACCTCCCACCTCACTTTGAAGTCTCTTAGCCCTATGAACTCATTTGTCTTTACCTTTTCCCCCTTTTATTCGAAGTCTTTTTCCAGTTGTATTGACCATTGGCACTTGTTAGTAATCCCTCATTGCCAGGGAGGCTTATCCCTGGGAGTCCTGTCCCATGCTGGGAGGAAGGTAATGCATTCATATGCTGAGTTTGGCTTAGAGAGAGGCCACATTTGAGCAACAAGGAGGGTCTCAGGAGGCAACTCTTAGGCACCCCATAATAATAGGCTGTTTCAATTTCAAGAGCAAAGACTCATAAGGTTAGTCATCAATAACAAGTGCCCATCAATGGATCATCCTCCTTTGCCAGACACTGCCCCTGACTGTTGCTGCTCCCATGGAGAATGTGGCAGAGCTCTCCAGGATGGGAATTCAATATTCTCTCATTTATTGAGTGATTCTCCACCCCCTGTGACCATGCCCCATGAGCATTTGAACAATTTTATATTCCTTTTATATATTCAGGTGGTCTTCCTCCCATGCACCCCAACCCTGACACCCCCCACCAATGATCCTCTCCTGTCCCTGTTGTAAACCTTCTGTGATCCAAAGCTTCTTCAAAGATGAAGACAATACATAGCCAAATGCAATTAATAGGAAAATGAAATAATAATGGTATTTAAATGTAAGAGATAAAATATATGAAAACTTAAAGAAGCAAACAAACAAACATACAAACAAAAATAAAATTAAATTAAAGGATTGGGTTATTAAAAACATGTGAAAAATTAAAAAAAAATAAATATAGTGGTTTTTTTTTTACATTTTGCCTTTAATCGGTGCAATATCTGGTGTCCAGTCTGTTCCATGGCACCTTCCCCTTCTCACTCCCCAGTGTCCCACCATATTTCATTTAATTTTCAAAGAAGTTTTAGGTCACAACAAAGTCACATACAGAATACAAGACACTCTCATATACTCAACTTCCTCTACCATTCCCCACCCCACACCAAAACCATTTTGTATGTGGATGGCAGCACTGTTATAACTGATATAAATTTGATGATATTCACCCTGCCCTGTGTCTGTCACTGCAAAGCAATGGAAAACATTTCCACTGACCACTAAATGCCCCCTTTTTGATC
>PVKH010017112.1:0-15514 GCA_004027955.1 Chaetophractus vellerosus | reverse complement strand
GCTTCTGAGGATCGAATCCCAGTGAAGATAGAAGGAGAAGGATGAGAAGAGGGGGCAGGAAACAGACACAGAGAATTGCCCAGCGAATGGACACAAAAACAGCAAAACGGGGGGTGGGGGGAGGGTTGTAGTAGTTTGGAAGTTTGATATAGTTATGAATTCCAAAAATAGATATTGGATTATGCTTGTAAACTGGTCTGTTAATCTGAGCATGATTAAGTTATGATTAGGGCGTTGACTGGGCCATGTCAGTAGGACGTTGAGCCCCACCCCTTGATGGGTGGGGAATCACATATAAAAGGCATGGCAAAGGACAGAGGGAGTAGTGTTTGATGTTGGAGCTCTGATGAGGAAGGAGAGAAGGTCCTGGGAAAAGAGACGAGTCATTCGCCTGACAGTTCACAGCTGGCCTTGTGGAGGAAACAGAGCCCCAGGAAGAGAGGAACCCAAGAAGCCGGAACCCTGGCAAATGGCAGCTGCCTTGCTCCAACACGTAGCAACAGGCTTTGGTGAGGGAAGAAACTTATGCCTTATGGCCTGGTAACTGAAAACTTCTACCCCAAATAAATGCCCTTTATAAAAACCAACCAATTTCTGGTATTTTGCATCAGGACCCCTTTGGCTGACTAATACAGGGGTAAAAATGGATAAAAGTAAATAAGTAAATAAATAAATCTTTTTTTTTTTAAACATCTTCTGGCATCCTTTCTCAGTTATCCTCATCTTATACAGAGTTGAACCTGAGAGGCGCTGGACTCAGGGATACCAGGCACATCAGAATGTGCCTGCCTGTACAGGTCAATCTGCAAAGTCTGGGAAAGGTAGTTTCTTTTTTTCTTTCTATTTTTGTTAGCTCCTGGCATTCAAGGAAAACTCAGTCATAACACTAGTGGATACAGTCTTAAGGCACAGATGCCACAAAGCCTAAATTTCAGTGATAGCACATTAAAATATCAAAATGTCCAGGTTTCAACAAAAGGTTACAAAACATACAAAGAAGGGATGGCCCAGGCAAAGGAGAAGATTAAAGCTTTAGAAATCGTCAGTGAGGAGGACCAGACCTGGGATGTACCAAAGACTTAAAAGAAAAAAAAAAAAGGTCCTAAGTGTAGGCTAAAGAACGGTGCTAAAGAAAACATAGACTAAGAACTCAGGAAAACAACAGATGAACGGCAGTGATAGTGGAGAGTCTCACCAATAAGGGAGGGGGCAACCATCCAAGATTAGGTGCTTAAAAACAACAGGTAACGAGAAGCCCATTCATATCCCCTCCCCTGACCCCCACTCAGGCAAGCAGACATATAGAACCAATGAGAATGTTGCATTTCCAATCCTTCTTTTGCATATGACAGGACCAATGAGAATGTTGCAATGTACAAGTCTTCATTACAGGGAAATAGGAAGGCGAGGGGAGAGTCAGCTTAACACCACATCCCCAGCCCCAGCATCTCCCTCTCGAGCACATCCGCACTCCTGTCTTGAGTGTGTACTTTCACTTTACATCAGACTCTTTGCTTCCTTGCTTAAACTGTGGCACATCCTTGAATCCTTTCTCACAACATGGCCAAGGACCTGGAAGCCCAGCTGGCAACATCTTTTGGCAAGCCATCCAGGAGCACTGGTATTTCTCTCTTCCACCCAAGGAAGACTGGTGAATCTTGGCCTCTAATCAGAGCCTGTCTGTGACCTCTTTTGTCTGTTTGCTCTCTCCTTCCCCCACTTCAAGTGGGTTCCTGGGTCAGCTCCCACAGGACATAACCTCAGTCTACTCAGAGTCCTCCGGCTCCCTCTTCGGAGGTGCAGGGGCTAATCCCCACACCGTGCAGATTCACGGAAACTTTGGACAGCAAGTACCACCACCCTTGAGACCTGACTGGGGACGTTCCCTGAGTCATGTAGGAGTCTGCTGGGAGTCTACCAGGCCCTTCTTTGAAACCTTTTAAATGATCCCTACCCTGCACATACACTGTCCTGTCCTATGCTGTCCCCTTAAACATGTTCTCATTTGTGATTCCCAGGGGGGTGTTAGGCAAGAGAGTATTAGTTCCTTTTTGGGCTTTTACTTCTGGCCCCTCGGTCCCAGTTTAAGTCTAATCACTGGGTGAGTTCCCTCACACCAAGCAGTAATCCTCTGGCCACTCCTTCAGCCCATTGCTTATGCAGTAGGTTCTCTCAGGGTGACTGCCAGCTTGGGAGCTTTGGTCTTACGCTCCCCATAGGGGACTGCAGCCAACCCTTCGGGGCTTGACCTGGATATCTCCCAAGACTGTAGGGGCCCTGGGGATGCTAAGCAGCCAAGGCCACCTTCCAAAAGGGAAGACATCCTATACAATCCCCTTCTTAGCAGTTCACCTTCAAATAACCCTGTCCCTGACCCAGAGGCACCTATAGACCACCCTCCTACAGGTACCTCAGCCCCTCCTCCTTACACCCTGGGGTCCAGTCCAGCAGGCCACCCAAAGTGGAGCCTCTTTCCATCCAGCAAAAAAACCCCATAGGTCTTTACCCATTGCGAGAGGTAGTTAATGGGGATACAGGAACAATTCAAGTTGATGTCCCTTTCTTTATGACAGATTTTTCTCATGTAAAAAACAGCTAGGCCAATTCTCAGAAGACCCATCCAGGTTTACTGAGGAATTCTAGCATTTTACCCTGTCCTTTGAGCTAAACTGGAGTGACATGCACATACTCTTCTCCCCTTGCTGCACCCCAGAAGAAAAGCTTCACATTTGGACTGAAGCCCAAGCTTATGCTGATGAACTAGGAGTCCAACAGCCTAACCGATATGCTGTTGGAGCAGTAGCCATCCCAAATACATGACCCCAAACCGGAATTATCAATGAGGACAGGCAGACCTAGGGACAAGGGACCACATGACCCATTGTCTCCTTGAGGGGATGAAGAAATATACCACTCAACCTGTTAACTAGAACAAATTCAGAGAAGTAACTCAAGAGAAGGAAGAGAATCCAGCCTTGTTTCAGGGTAGATTAGTAGAAACCATGAAAAAATATACTTTGGTAAACCCAGGCTCCTGAGAAGGCCAAATCCTTCTAGGGACATACTTCCTTAGTCAATCATCACCTGATAATCCCAGAAAGCTACAAAAACTCTCCCTGGGCCCCAAAACTTCCATGAACACCCTTCTAGATACTGTGTTCTGGCTTCAACAACCATGACTGGGCTGAGGAGGAGGAAAAGGTAAGGAGGGGCAGGCAAAGGTCTTGAGAACAGACCCAAATTATAGCAGTCGCTATTAAAGGCACCTTGTCACCTCAAGGCCACCTGAACTAAGGCTCCAAGCCAACGGGATCCTGTTTTAACCATGGAGAGGCAGGTCATTGGAAGAGTGACTGCCATCAGCCGCCTCGTTCCACCAGGGTCATGCCCCAAGGGCAGGAAGCCTGGGCACTGGCCCAGGAGTGCACCAGCCCCCCAAAACGGGACAAGGCTATCCCGTGAGCCCTGCCTACTATAAGCAAAGAAGACTGAAGGGGCCTGGGGCCAAACATGGCTCCGTGGACATCACTACAAACCATCAACCAGGAGGAGCCTTGGGTGACCCTTGAGGTGGCAGGTAAGATTATTCATTTCCTAACTGACACAGGAGCCATATACTCGGTCCTGATCTGCCATTCCAGACCTCCCTCTTCCCAGAACTGTCTGGTGATGGGAGTGAATGGGAAGTCCAAAACTAGATCTTTCACCAAACCACTCCCTTGTAAAATGGATAATCTACTTGTATGTCACCAGTTCCTAATAGTCCCTGAGTGTCCTACTCCACTCTTGGGCCAAGACCTCCTTTGTTGTCTAGGAGCCGCTATCCAGCTAATGGAGCCAACCCTAATCCCCGCAGTATGAACCATCTCCCGTGCTGTGGCTTCAGACTCGAACCCTCAGGCCCTCTCAGGCACAGTTCCCCAGGAAATACTTAGCCAAATAAATCCCCTAATGTGCGACACAGGAACCGTGGGCCCGGCCCTTCAGGTACTGCTGGTCTCCATTGCTTATAAAACTGACCAATCCTATCCTCACAAGAAGCAATATCCCCTCAAGGAAGATGCTGTCGAAGGCCTTCAGCCCATGATTTAAAATGTTTAGACAATGGCCTCTTAGTACCATGCTAGTCTTCTTGTTTGCTCCACTCCTCCCAGTAAAAAAGGCTGAGTGGCACATATTGATAAGTGTGAATTGGATGATGGTGAAAAGTAACCTAAAAATGAGCCTTTAAATTTCAATGCTATCTTGCAATTAGGTTTGTTTTGTAAGAGAAATCACAAATGGAATTAGGTTAACTGCTGGAGAAGTGGGAAAACTTAGCAACAGTAATGTTCTCTGTTTTGTTTCCATGATCATTCTAATTGGATCGGCATATCCAAGTTAATAAAAATGGTGCTGTTAAAATTAATAATTTTTGAACTGGACAACTCTGTTAAAGAAAAAAGGAAAATGTGGGACAAAAGCGGAATGAATACAGTAAGTGCAGAAGGTTCATAGAAAAGGAATTTTTGTAGTCAGTTTGGTAAGATCTAATGGGTCCATATGTAAAGTTTTAAAAGGCTTAGTAGCAAATAGTCTACTGATGCAAAACTAAAATTTGGTTCCTTCTCTGTTAAAATGACAAAGTTTCTTAGATCATTAAGTCTATTTTAGTAGACGATTATAAAAAGTTTTCTCCTAAGTAATTGGTATACAAAGCAGAAAATCTGTTTCATTAAAATAGCTTTTTGTTCTTTAACCTTATTGTGTCCTTGCTTGTTTAAGAAAAACAAGTCTTCTCACTTTTTAAAGAGCACTGCCAGGGGGCCGGCTGGATAGCCCAGTGGATAGGCACCGGCATACCACATGGGAGGCCCCGGGTTTGGTTCCCGGGGACCTCTCCTAGCAGGCAGACAGCCTTGAGAATGGCAAGCCGCCATGGGCGGGCCAGAGCCGCCGTGGGCAGGGCAAAAAGCTGCCACGGACAGGCAAAAGCCGCCACGGGCAGGGCAGGTCGCCCACGAATGGAGCGCAGCCAGCCACCCGCGAACTGAAAGCCGGCCGTGAATGGAAGCAGAAGCCGCCCACAAGCGGGGAAAGCTGTGCCTGCGCAGTGACCAGTCTCGGCGCGTCGCCGCAGCGGTGGGGAGGGGAGATATGTAATAAAATAAATAAATCTTTAAAAAAAAGAGCACTGCCAGCAAAAGGGTCAGAACCCTTAGCCCACCCCTCAAGGGGATGAGAGACATTTCTAAGGAATTAGAGAGCCCCAAGGACAGCTGGGCAGTAATGGACAGAAACCTGGAATGAAACTGCCTGGGGGGGAGAGGAGACTTACTACTGAATTAAAACCAAAATATTTAAAGCATAGCCTCCTGAATATACATCGCTTGCTAAAAACCTGTTAACCAAATAATGCCCAGAAAACTTTTTCTAGGCATGAAATGATGGAAAACCCGAAGACAGACCATGTCAAAAGAGTGAGAATTATGAGTCAAATTAGTGAATTTTATGTTTTTCTGTTTGGGTGCGTGACTATTTGTTCCTATCTGTTTGTTGAAATATGTACATACTTGTAAATGAGTAATCTTAGAGTCTCAAATTAGAAAAGCCAAGCAGGATGGAAAGGTCATATAGAAATCTGAATATAGAAACTATTGGAAGAAGAAAAAGTTTTCCTAAGCCCCTTGACCTACCTGCTACCCCAGGGCCTTCTCTTTAAGAGAGCTATGGGGTACAGACTAGGTGTGATAAGATAGGGAAATGGAAGTTTTGTTTAGAATAAGTCTGTCTACTAGGCTGGGAAATTAAGAATGATAGGCACAGAGGAAATGTTACAGAATAAACCTTGGTTTGCATAGTTAATCCCGTAATTCCCCAGGTTAAGCCTTTTCACAACCTTGGGATGAGACCAATTAATAATCCAATTGCCAAATTTCAGTAAGTAAAGAAAAAGTCCTTCAAAGCTATGGAAAGATCTTTCTAAATTATGATATTTTCCAGAGCCTGGCAGTCAGTATGCTTTTGCTATTGTTCACAATTTTAGAATATTATAAAAAACAGGTTTTAGCCTCCTGTGGAGGAAGGAAAAAAAAAAACATTTCTTGCATAAACTATAATTATTTCATTTTTATTTGACTTGGGTGTAATCTCTATAGGTTTATATGATACTAATAAACTAAATTAGCATTATTTTTATTATGTCGTTAAGATGATAAAATTGTAATTTTGTGTTTAATGAAAATAAGCTAAAGAAGAATGCTGCTTTTATGTTAACAGCTCTGGAATTGTATAGATAGTATTCGCAACCTGCAAAACCAGGCTCACAACATCCGTGAAAACTCAAAACCCAATGACGCCGGGCCATTCACTTTCCTTTGGCCTTGCCTTTTCCAGCTCATATGACTTTTAGGTCCACTCTCAACTTTTCTCTTTATTCTCCTTATAGGCCCTTGTGTTTTTAAAGCCCTAACCAGGTTTATCTCTTCCAGGTTAAATGCTTTCCAAAGTAAATTAATGATCACATGAGGATTCCAGTCAGTTCCAACCACCATCCCAAGTGTACCTCCCCTCAGCCTCAATAGAACAGATACAGTGGTACCTGGGTGTTCATCGTTAATTGATTCTGGGAGGTGCAACGAGTACCAAAAATGACAAGTACCCAACAAACTTTTCCTATAAGAAATAACATAAAAAATTCAATGCATTCCCAAACCAAAGGCAATGCACATTTTTAAAGCAATATGTAAAAAGATAGAGTTGTATATCATTACTTTACATAAGAAATAAACCTAAAAATTAATACCTACTTAGATTAAATAAAATAAAAACTTTACCTGTACTGAGAAGAGTCCATGGCCTAATGGGACGGTGGGAGGAGAGTGGTGAGGAGAAGGGGTTACATGGAGTGTTGCTTGGAAGGAGGGTCCCCCTCCAATAGAACATGGGGCACTTGCACTTCAGGTGTTCTTCCCCTTTTCTGCCTTTTTACAACTTGCACCACAGGCTCTGACACACTCTTTGTCACCTTCCCTAAAAAATTATCCAATGAGGACTGTTTCTGTCTTCTTTTCAGATTTCCTTGAAAGTGTGAAATTGTTTGGTCATTCAATAAATTCACATTTCTGCTTGTTAGAACTTTTTCTGGATGGTACTTCTCCACAAAGTTTTGAACTTCTGCCCCTTTTGCACACATTTCTTTTACCAAGGAACTGGAGACATCCTCCCTTATCTCCTCCTTCCTGAAGAAATCTCTCAGCCACCTCTTTTTGCTGCTCCTTCTGTAGTTCCTGCAGCTCCTCAGTGCTGAGCTCTTCATGATGTTCCTCCACTAACTCCTCAACATCAGCACCATCGACCTCTAGACCCATGGAATGGCCCAAAGATACAACACCCTGCACAACTGTACCCTCTGCACCTGCAGGCTGGGCTCAGCCTCAAACCCTTTGAAGTCTCTCTGAGTCACAGCTTCTGGCCACAAATTCTGTCCCGGTAATGCTTCTCCTCTTTGTGATATAGGTTCAACTTGGCATTTTTTCCCAAAAAACTTTGGTCTCATCACAGTTAAAAACTTGGTGAGGAAAAAACCCTCAGCCTCTGTGCAGTCTTGAAATTCACTGACAAATTCATCAGCAGCCTTTTTATTAGCACTCGCCGCCTCCCCATGCCTCACAACACTATGGATGCTCGTCCTCTTTTTAAAATTATTAAACCAGCTGTGACTGGCCTTAAAAACTTCAACAGTCTCATCACTCAGTTCCGGTTTGTTTTTCAAAAGATTGGCACATAACACTTTCGCTTTTTCACATATCATGGCTTCAGATACATTGTCACCCGCTAACTGCTTCTCATTTATCCAAATAACAGCTTTTCAACTTCCTCAAGTTTTGGGAATGCTGCTTTGTTACTGCTTTAACTCCTTTTGCAACATCAGCCTTTTTTTAATTGCTTCTTTATTCTTAATGATGGTGGAGACTGTTGTTCTAGGCATACCATATTCTCTAGCAAGATCAGTAATGTGAATACTGTTCTCTTATTTATCTATTATTTCTTTTTTTTTTTTTTTTGCTTAATGGTTGTGTGAAGTAATTTTCTTTTCTGCTCAGCGCTATCACTGCTCATTTTCTTAGGACCCACAATGAGAAAAAAAAAAACATAAAAATACACAAAATGACCACAGAAGCTAAGATAAGACTGCAATGGGATGTGCAGAGGGCAAGAGCTACTGTGTAACTAATGCGTGACCCTTTGTTTCAGCTGGAAAGTGTAGTGGGTCATGAGGCAACCGACACTGACAAATTCTAGCTTGCACATTGAGTACCAAACAAATGACAAGTACCGGGATAAAATTTTCACATCAAAATGCATCGAGTACCAAATTTGACAAGTTTCAAAGCAGTGGAATACCAAGGTATCACTGAAGAGAGTTTTACACCCCATCAAGCAGGAACTACTGCTCCTAACCAACAGGAAGCAGCTACAGAAAAATGGCTATTGCCTTTCAACTCCCCCTTAGGAATAAGGGTGAAAACTCTCTGAGGGGGAAGTTGAAGCAGGCTAGTACAGGGACTTGAAGGAAGAAAAATGTGCCATGGGATAGCACAAGGGCAACAAAGATAAAACAGCCAGTCCTATGGGAACCTCCTGCTTGCAGTCTCTGTTGCAGTGCCTGGGCCTGCAAAAGAGAAATACCAACAATAGCAGAAAGTCCTGCCAACAAGGGAAAAGGCAACCACCCAATGCTGGGTGTTTAGAAACAACAGATAATGAGAAGCCTATTCCCCTCCTGTGACCGCTACTCAGGCTGGCAGACATAGAACCAATGAGAATGTTATGTTTCCAATCCTTCTTTTGCACACAACAGGACCAATGGTTTGTTGCAACATGCAAGTCTTCATTTACATGGAAAAAGGAAGGGGGGTGGAGTCAGCCTTAAGAAGACTACGTCCCCAGCCTCAGTGCACGTCTCCCTCTTGAGCACACCCACACTCCCAACTTGAGTGTACACTTTTACTTCACATTAAACTCTTTGCTTGCTTGCTTAAACTATGGTATATCTTTGAATTCTTTCTCAAAACATGACCAAGGACTTGGAAGCCCAGCTGGCAACACAAGGAAGAGCTGGAGGAAGAGGCTGGTAAACTGAAGTAAATACTGGTGAATTTCACCCTCCCTGCAGTGGTTACAATCCTCCAGCTCCCAGTACCATTGCAGGCAGCAGTGGGGACTGCAGCCCATGATCCTGATGCACCTTGCTGGTGCCAGGGTGGGATTTAAAGACTTAGTCCTCCAAACTCCAGGGGTGTGTGTTCTGATTGCTTATCACTGCTTTTAGGTCACTGGGGGCTGGCTCTGAGGGTGGCCATTGTTCCAACCTCCCCCTCCCCCCAACCAGAAGTGGCAGAAGAATCTTAAAAACAGTAACCCTCTTCAAAACTATGGAAAACAGTTAAAGGGCTGCAGTAACTGGGCAAGTGCCAAGTCAAGAAAACACTGCTTCAAAAGCCATAGGAGAAGCTCCTGGTTCCCTTATTGTACCTCCCTCCTTTCCTCCCCAACCATAGGGAACCAGCCTGAGCATTCTTTGTGGATCTCTGGCCATGTTCCAGAGGGAGCAGAGTAATGCCCATGCATATACAGGGGTGTCTGTGTGTCAGGGCCAGTCTAACAGGTTGAAGTTTGAAAGACTGAACAAGGAAACTTGTTTCAGGCTCACCCTCCAAGAATTTGTCCAGAAGTTAGAGAAGTAGCTTGCACACAGCTCCAGCAGCTTGCACACAGATAAAGCAGTGCAAGAAACAAATAAGTCAAAGCATCCTGGGGCAAAATATTACCTGCACTTAGTCACACAATAGAGCAATCAGGAGGAGTGAAAGTCTATTTCAAAGGGAGTAGAAGGGTCACTGGAACTTCTGCAAACTGTAAGCAGGGGAATTCCATCAGCAAGGACAAGCCCAGGAAAAGAAGCAGACTTCATGGCTTGGTGCAGGCTCAGATAAAACAGAGAGGACACTCCACTCTGTATTCACCTTGGATTGATCCTCTTGATAGAAGAACTAAGCTCTGAAGGAGACCATCTGCTTTTTGATTTAATTTGTTTGTGGGTTTTTTTGTTTGTTTATTTGTTTGTTTGCTTTTTGGTTATCTCCTAGCACTCAAGAAAATCTCTGCCATATCATTGGCTGGATTCAAACATAAGGAACAGGCATCTCTGGAGTAAAATCCCAGCATTAATACTTTCAAAAATTAGAATGTGTGGTGTGCGAAAAAAGATTAAAAGACAAACAAAGAAACAGGAATTGATGGTTCATCCAAAGGAACAAAGTGAAAATTCAGAAATCACCAATGAAGAGGGCCAAAGTTTGGACATACAAGGCAAAGACTTAAAAAAATGACCCTCAGTATGCTTAAGGAGATAAAGGAACACATGGAGAAAAAACTAAAGGATATGAAGAAAACAATGAATGAACAATTTGGGAATCTCTTTGAGATTCTCAATAGGAACCAAACAGAAATACTAGACTGGAAGATCAGAATAACTGACATGAAAAATTACCTAAGGGTTTTCAACAGAAGACTGGAGCTGGCAAAAAAAAAAAAAAAAAAAGAATAAAAAAGAGTGAACAGAGTCTCAGAGACCATCAGGCATACCAATATACACATTATAGGAGTCCCAGAAGGAGAAGAAAGAGAGAAAGGGCAGAAGAAACAATGGCAGGATACTTCCCAAATTTAATGAGAGGTATGAATATGCACATTCAAG
Organism: Chaetophractus vellerosus; assembly: GCA_004027955.1. NCBI lineage: Eukaryota > Metazoa > Chordata > Mammalia > Cingulata > Chlamyphoridae > Chaetophractus > Chaetophractus vellerosus. The sequence goes on along the minus strand of PVKH010017112.1, from coordinate 4,773 downwards.
AAGTCCAATAAATCCCAAATATGATAAATTCAAAGAGAATTACACCCAGACATATAGTAATAAAACTATGCAATGCCAAGGACAAGGAGAGAATTTTGAAAGCTGCAAGAGAAAAGCAATGAGTTACGCATTTACCATATGGGAGGTCTTGGGTTCGTTTCCCAGTGCCTCTTGGTGAATGTGAACTGGCACACACCGCAAGCTGGCCCATATGGAGAGCTGGTGCAACAAAAAGAGACAGAGGAGAGACAATGAGAAAGACACAACAAACCAGGGAGCTGAGGTGACTAAAGTGATTTAATGCCTCTCTCCCACACCAGAGGTCTCAGGATCGGTTCCCAGTGCCTCCTAAAGAGAAGATGAGAAGAGAAACAGACACAGATAACACACAATGAATGGACACAAAGAGCAAGACAACAAGCACAAAAACAACCGGTGGGCGGGGGGGAATAAATAAATAAAATAAATCTTAAAAAAAAAAAAAGGAACCAGAAAATTTGAACAATACTCAAAACCAACTAGACCTAACAGACACGTATAGAACACTTCAGCCAACAGCAGGAGAATACACATTCTTCTCAAGTGCACATGGATTATTCTCCAGGATAGATCATATGTTATATAACAAAACAAGGTGAATAAATTTTAAAATATTGAAATTATACAATGTATATTTTTCAACCACAACAGAATGAAGCCAGATATCAATAACAGAGGAAGAAATGGAAAATTCACAAAAATGTGGAAATTAAACAATGTATTCTTTATATATATATATATTTACAATGTATTCTTAAAACAACAAATGGGTCAATGAAGAAATCACAAGGGAAATCAGGAAATACCTCGTGGCAAATGAAAATGAAAATACAACATACCAAATGTTGATAAGCAGCAAAGGTAGTGCTAAGAGAGAAATTTATAATTCTTTTTTTTTATTATTATTATTATATATCTCCCCCCCTTTCTGCTTGTTCTTGCTGTGTTGATTTTTGCATTCTTCTGTGTCTGCTTGTCTCCCCCCGCCCCCGTTGCGGGGGCTCGCTGAGTCAGCTCACCAGGCGGCAGCCTTGCCTGCTGCAGGCGGCCTTGCCTGCTCGCGGGCAGCTTGTCCTGCTCGCGGGGGCTTTCCCTGCCCGTGGCGGCTTTGCTCTGCCATGGTGGCTTGCCTTCTCAAGGCGGTCTGCCTGCTCAAGAAGGCCCCGGGAACCGAACCGAGGCCTCCAACGTGGTAAACCGGCACTCTACCAATTGAGCTACAGCCGGTCCCAAGTTTATAATTCTTAATGCTTACATTAAAAAAAAGAGAAAGATCTCAAATCAGAGACCTAATTTCACAATGGAAGGATCAAAAAAACAAGGAAAAAACTAAATGCAGAGCAAGCAGAAGGAAGGAAATAAATATTAGGCCAGAGATAAATGAAATAAAGAATTAAAAACAATAAAGAGAATTGAAAATAAACAAAAATTAGTTCTTTGAAAAGATCAATAAAAATCAACAAATCTTTAGCTAGACTGAAAAATTCCTAGAAACACACAAACTACCTATACTGACTAGTAAAGAGATTGAACCAGTAATCAAAGTCTCCCAACAAAGGAAAGCCCAGGACCAGATGGCCTCATATATGAGTTTTAGCAAACATTTCAAGAATTGCCTCCAATCCTGCTCAAACTTTTCCAAAGAATTGAAGAGGAGGGAACATTCCTTAACTCATTCTATTAGGCCAACATCATCCTGGTACCAAAGCTAGATAAAGATAGTACAAGAAAAGAAAATTACAGATCAATATCCTTTATGAATATAGATGCAAAAATCCTCAACAATTACTAGCAAATGGAATCTAACAGCACATTCAAAGAATTATATACCATGATCAAGTGGGATTTATCCCAGGTATGCAAGGGTGGTTCAACACAAGAAAATCAATTAATGCAATATACCACATTAACAGAATGAAGGATTTTCTGTGTATGGGATCATGACATCTGCATATAGGGAAAGTTTTATGTCTTCCTTTCCAATTTGGATGCCTCTTATTTCTTTCTCTTGTCCTTGTTCTGGCTAGAACTTCCAGTACAATGTTGAAGAATAATGGTGACAGTGGGCATCCTTCTCATGTTCCTGACCTTAGCGGAAACATGTTCAGTCTTTCACCATTAAGTATGATGTTAGCTGTGGGTTTTTCATATATGCCCTTTATCATATTGAGGAACTTTCCTTCTATTCCTGTTTTTCCAGGTGTGTTTATCAAGAAGTGGTGCTGGATTTGGTCAAATGACTTTTCTGCTTTAAGTGCAATGATCATGTTTACTTTTTCCCCTTCGTTCTGTTAATTTCAAAAGACTTTGCATAAAGCACAAGAACAAAGTAGAGAAAGTAAATGCAAGAAAGACACTAAACAGGCTGAAAGGAGAGTTCCTTCCTTAGGAGAAGGGTTGAGGGTTTGTATGCAGAAAGGGAAAAAGATGTGGCTGATTTAGTGGCTTGTGATGGTGGGGCCAGGAAAGAGGAAAATATTTTAGTTTTTGCAAGGTCAAGGCTGGTGGTAGGTACAAAGAGATTTAATGGCAAACTCTTTTCCAAATTGACTTCCCCAGGAGGGTCTGGATCCTGGAAACAAATGGAAGTTGTGCTCTCAAGGCTGTAAATAGGGTAGGAAGTAATGAGCTTAGAACCTCTCCTTGAAAATTATGGCAATTATCTAAGGAGAGCTATACCAAGGGTTAAAATGAAAGGGAAATGGTTAATTTTTAATCAATCCTTGTGATCCATTATAAAGATTATAGAAAGAAGAGAGGGACTATGGGAGGCAGAATAATAGTATCCCAAAGATGTCCATATCCTAATTTCTGGAACCTGAGGCTAAGGTATATTACCTGGCAAAGGGGAATTAAAGTGGCAGATAGAATTAAGGTTGCTAATTAGTTGATCTTTAAGGCTGCTAATTAGTTGATCTTTAAGGTAGGGACATATTCTTGGGTTATTTGGATGAGCCCAATATAATCACAAGCATTCATAAAAGTGGAAGAGGGGGAAGGAACCCAAGAGAAAGGAGAGGGCATCAGGGATGGGGCGGGAATCCTAAAGAACCCAGGAACTGTGGACCAACCAGAATGCTATCAACCCCCGGGAGGAAGCAAGTCTTCTAGCCAATGCCTTGATTTGAACGTCTGGCCTTTGAAACCATGAGCCAAGAAAGTCAAATTCCTATTGTTTAAGTGAATCCATTATTAAGCAGCCAGAAAACTAAGACGTGAACAGACTTAAGGAGATTAAGTACCTGGAAGATATTTACAGGTATAACAGGAATTTGATCAAGTCTAGCTGGTCCCAAAGAATTAGATACAGGACTGTATTAGTCAGCCAAAGGGGTGCTGATGCAAAATACCAGAAATCTGTTGGCTTTTATAAAGGGTATTATTTGGGGGTAGAAGCTTACAGTTACCGGGCCATAAAGCATAAGTTACTTCCCTCACCAAAGTCTATTGCCACATGTTGGGGCAAGATGGCTGCTGACGTCTGCCAAGAGTTCAGGCTTCCTGGGTTCCTCTCTTCCCATGGCTCCATTTCTTTCCAGGCTCAGCTGCTGTGCTCTCTCCACAAGGCCAGCTGTAGACTATCAGGTGAACAGCTCTGTCTCTCTCCCTGGGGCTTCTGCCGTGTGTAAGGAGCCTTCCTTATTCCTCTGTGTTCTTCTCCTGTGTGTTCACTTCCCAGGCTCCTGCTCAAAACTCAGCATCAAAACTCCAACTCACTCCTCTGCTCTGCCATGTAGTTTTCTCTGTGAGTCCCTGCCCAAAAGGGGGGGCGAGGCTTCAATGTCCTACTGACGTGGCCCAATCAAAGTCCTAATCATAATTTAATCGATTAAAAATGATACCTATGACAGACCAGTTTACAAGCATAATCCAATAACTATTTTTGTAATTCATAAATAATGCCCAACCGCTACAAGGACATTCCCAGGAGAGGAGGAAAAGCCCCAGTTCACAGACAGATCATGGAGGACACTCCATAATAGAGGACCTGAAAAGCTACCTTCCTGCTTCTGCTGAATTCTGGAACGAGGTGGCTAGAGATGCTCACAGGATCGCACTGTCCTGCAAACATGGAAACTCCATGGCGGCAGAGACCAACCTCCCTGCCTCTCCCTGCATTCTCTGCACAGCAAAATGCTTAGTGTGGAAGAAGTGTTTACATAATATTTGTTGAAAGAAAACATGGACTAAAGACACTCATTGCATTTCTCCATCCAGCACCTCAGAACTTTATCTACAACTGCCTAAAGGATATTCCCAATGAAAGTGTGGAAGGCTGCCCAAAATCAGTGGGCAAACCCCATCTCTTGATTTTCTACCCTAATAACCTGGTTCCTCTGCAGATGACATTGGTAGCCATACTGTTTGCTCTTGGCAGAAATCCCATTTGCATCCCTGTTTCTTTCCTTTTCCAATTCTGTCAATTCTAAACTCCTGAGCATATTTGGAATATATGCTGCTCTCTCAATCTCCTCTGCCACTTCCCTATTTCAGAACACTGAACTTGCTTGAATCACTACAACAACCTTCAAAATTGCTTTTCTCACACCCACCCTTGCACTCTTCTACTGCATTCATGATGAATGACAGACCTCTGGGTAATGAAAACATTCCAACACTTGGACAAAGCTGAAGAAAAGAGGCACAAAGCTTCTGACTTCAAAGCTGAAATAATGATGAGCAGAGAGCTGGGATGGAAGAGAGGAGAGCTAAGTTCTGATTTTGGCTCTATTA
>PVKH010017111.1:0-15514 GCA_004027955.1 Chaetophractus vellerosus | reverse complement strand
GGTCCAGCAAGCCTGGGGCTAATTGCATCTGCATCAATCAGCAGGATTGGATGAAGAATGGATGACGCTGTTATCCATTCAGTTGACTGCTTATAAAAGGGAACTGATTTCAACATTCGGAGAGAATTTCCCAGCTCGTCCTTTGACAGCGAACTTCTCCCAGGAACTCATCGAGAACCCTTCATCAGTCTTTCATCGGAGCAAACTCATCGAGGACCCTTCATCAGTCTTTCATCGGCGCCCCTGGCTTGCAGCCTGCCGGCGGAACCTGGACTTGTGTATCCCCACGGTCACGTGAGAGACTCTTATAAAATCTTATATTTTTAACAGAGATCTCGTGTTGATTCTGTTTCCCGAGAGAACCCTGACTAGAACACCACCTAACTGATAAAGGATTAATATCCAGAATATATAAAGAAATCCTTCAACTTAACACCCAAAAGACAAACAATCCAGTTTAAAAAATGGACTGAAGACTTGAATAGACATCTCTCCAAAGAGGATGTACAAATGGCCAAAAAGCACATAGAAAGATGCTCAACATCAGTAATCATAAGGGAAATGCAAATCAAAACCACAATGAAGTACCATTTCACACCCATTAGAAAGGCTGCTATTTTACAAATGGAAAATAACAAGTATAAATGGAAAGGATGCAGAGAAATAGGAACATCATTCATTGCGGGTGGCAATGTAAAAGGGTGCAGCCACTGTGGAAGACAGTTTGGTGCTTCCTCAGAAAGCTAAGTATTGAACTATCACATGACCAGCAGTTCCATACTAGGTATATACCCAAAAGAATTGAAAGCAGGCGCTCGAACAGATATTTGCACACCAGTCTTCATAGCAGCATTATTCACAATTGTCAAAAGATGGAAGCAACCCAAGTGTCCTTCAGCCAAGAATAGACAAATAAAATGTGGTAAATACATAAAATGGAATGTTATTCAGCCAAAAAAAGGAATGAAGTCCTGATATATTTGACAACACAGATGAAACCTGAGGACATTATGCTGAGTAAAATAAGCCAGACACAAAAGTGTATGATTTCACTATTTGAAACAATTAGAATAAGAGAACTCATGGAGTCAGAATCTAGAATGTAGGTTACCAGGATAGGGAATGGGAATTTAAGGCTTAAAATGTTGAGGGTTCAGGGGAGTGGGTATAGCTCAGTGGTTTGAGCACCTGCTTCATATGTACTAGGTCCTGGGTTCAATCCCCAGTACCTCCTCCTAAAAGAAAAACTGTACAGGGTTCCTATTTGGAATGATGGAAAAGTTTTGATGAAAGATGGTAGAGATGGTAGCACAACATTGTGAATGCAGTTCACAGCACTGAAATCTGAACATGATTGAAAGGGAAATGTTAGATTATATATATGGTAACAGAATAAAAAAAATTTTTAAATCTGTGGAACTTCATTGTACAGTGAACCCTAAATTAAACCGTGGACTTTTAATAATAGTACAATTATAAAAATGTGCTATCGTCAGTTGTAACAAATGTTCCACACCAAAGCAAGGTGTGGAATCCTGTATTTTATGCATGACTGCTCTGTAAACCTACACATTCTCTAATAAAGGGGGAAAAATCACTAACCCTAGCCAGATTCATGGGAAGGAGAATTAGATTCCACTTCTCAGTGAGAGAAGGAGCAAAGAATTTGTGGCCATCTTTAATCTGTCACATCCTCCTTCCCTCTTCCATAAGTTTGTTTTAAAATCTGGGCTCATGAAAAATTCTCAACATCTATATTGTTTTCTCTTCTTGTATTTTTTAAATGTCCATCTCTTTTCTTCCAATGATAGACAGTTTTCTTAGTTTAGATGATTTTCTTGCCTTTTGTTGAACCAATCTTTTCTGTTAAGATCTCCATCCATAGAATAATCTAGATCTTATATCCTAACTTTTAAAAATCCCTGTTCGTGAATTCTAAAGCAGTGCTTCTCAATTGTTAATGTGCATGCAAGTCACCAGATGATCTTGTTAAAATGTAGATTATGTTTCTGTAGGTCTGGGTGGGGCCTGAAATTCTGCATTTCTAACAAGCTTTCAGGTGATGCAATATTGCTAAGCCTCAGGTCATACTTTGAGTAGGAAGGGTCTAGAGCACCCTCTCTAAGTCCTACATTGCCTCGGCCACATTGTTCCATGCTACCTTACCAGTCAGTTTCTTTGGGGGAAAGAATAAAGTCCAGAATGATATTATTTCCTAAACTTTATAAATTTTCTTAGTGATATAATTGGAAACTGTAATTTTATTAATGTTCTGCTCTTACTTAAATATATGTACAGGTAGCTATAGTTACTTAACCATAAATATATTTTGTCACTGTGACCATTTTATCATCTATAGTTATTGATAAAATAGCACAGTTTAGAGGCCACATAACAGTGGTGTGAAGTACATATAATTATTTTCTTTCTATAGATAAGGAAAGAGAGGCTCAGCGAGGACAGGTAAATTGCCCCAGGCCAAACAACCAGGAAGTAGTAGGTGCTGCCTCCCTAATTTGGACCAGCAGTCCCTGATCTGTATAAAATTAAACAGAAAAAAAGTCCTTTGAGGATTTGTAAGACAAACACTATTTAGCTACCAATCACAAGAACCAAAATTCCAAACACAGAACAACCCTAAAGTCTGGTAGAATAAAGCTCAAAACAGGTTCTGGGTATTTGGAAAATAAAAGCTATCCATTTGTACTTAAAAAAGACCATTCTTGATCTATTTTGTGTCACTAGCTATAGATGAAGAAATCCCTTCACTTCCCCAGTTCCCCAAAACAGCTATAATGACATGAGCAACTTCCAGTCCCCCCTCCCCAGTCCCACAAGAACAGCTTAGGTGTAGTGATGGCATTGTCATGTTGAAGTTGTACTGAGAGCTTTTCTTCTTTGTTGAACATCAAGAATCAGGTCTGGGGAAGATCTGTAAGTACTATAATTAACTTCAATTTTAATTTCTGGGTGTCTCTTTTTCTCCTAGCTGCTGCCAAAGTTCTCCTTCAGTCCCATCAGTTAGAGCAGCATTCATGAAGCTCAGGCCAGACCCATTGGCAATTTTTATGGGTTTTCAGGGTGATCTGCTTGGGCTTTTCTGGTAAACTTGAAACCAAATTAAAATGCAGTTTGATTGTTTAAAAGGTGGGGGGGGCACCATTGCAAGAAACCAGTTTATATTTCTCATTTTGAGGGAAACTGGAGGGGTTACATTTTTAAACACTTCTTAGTTTTTAAATCATTTTGGTATATATTCAATCTTTTAGTTCACTTTCTTTGGATTTTATTTATTTTTAATATTCCTTCTTTTGTTATCAATATGCCTTTTCTCCACATATATTTGCATGTAGGTCTCTGTGTATTTGTTCTGTTATATGAATGGAAAGCACTGAAAGGCACAAAAATATGTATTCCTCTACCTACCTCAATGCTGTTCCTTTTAAAATCAACATATGTAACTTGGAAGCCACACTTCTTATTATCTATTATCGTGCTTGCTTATCTTCAAGTTAATAGTGGACCAGGTAGAACAAATGGAATAAAAATAGAATCTGTGAGAGGAATTAAGCTTAAAAGCCTAGTGGCTAATTTGTTGTAGGGAGAGAACAGGATGAGGGTCCTGTTGACTGATCAAAGGCTAGAAGGCATCGAGTTCTATTCTTATATTTACTGAGTAATAGTATGCATGGTATGTGAGGTGTTCTGTGGTTTTTAAGAACACACAAAACACGATTTCCATCCTCAAGATGCTCACAGTCTAGACAGAGAGACAGATAGTATGAAAAAATGAAAAAAAAGAGCAATGCTATGGGACATAGGAAAGAGATTTCTTTCAATGGAGGTAGAAGAGATTGGGAAAATTTCATGAAGACGATTGCATTTGAGTCAAAACTTAAAGGATGGGCAAGAATTCAGTAAACACCAACGAATGGAAAGGATAGTTTGGGAGAGAAAAATAGTTTATGCTACTATCATAGTTCCTTTTCTTGACTCCTCTTGATTGAGAATCACTGTAACAGGCCTTAGAATTTTGTGTGCATTTACAGGTGGGAGGAAAGATGTTTTATTTTCCTTCTTGAGCTTCATAGCAATGTGTCCTATATAGTCTGCCATTATTTTCCAGACATTGCCTTGATTTCTGTATTCTTTTAAACTGTGAACATATACCCACATACAGATAAATTTATGTGTTGTGAATTTGAGATGGATAACACAGTTTATTTAGTCAGGACATACTGAAAGCAGAATATAAGTCATGACATGTCTTTTCTTATTCTCCTTGCTCAGTTTACTTTTTCTTTTATTCCATCTTGTAGTTCATATAGAATGTCACCATTTCTAGAGGTACTGAAAGTTACTGATTAAAAGTATCAACTTTGAGTTAATTTATCTTGAACTTTAATTGCCATTTTCTGAATTTTCTCTAGGCTCAAATGTGAATATCTGTTTTTGTTTTATAGATGACATCAGGTTCAAATTCAGGCACATTATTTTCTCACTATTTCATAGTGACATATCATCTGATCCAATTTGTATCCATTTTATGGGCTTCAATTATTCCCATTGTATTGTGGATATCACAGATTTTTAGAAATGTCAATCATTCTAAATGTTTGCAAAGTGCCTAATTCTCTAAATTTGTCCCTTTACATAGAGTATCAATTAATTAATTAATCCTTTAGAAGGTTTTGAAGACTTTGGACTGATAGGAATTAGGGGCTGTTCCCTGGCACCCAGAAGTTCTTCCTTAACTCCCCCCACTTTCAAAATCAGATTTTTGACAGCAAGAAAATTTAACTTTCCTGAAGTTAAAGAAAGAAAAGATTACTTGATCTTTAATAGCTCTTTCTAGGCTTACATTTATTTATTATCTTAAGAGCCAAAAGTCCTCATTTTTAGGAAATGTGTCATTTCTTGCTGATCTCATAAAACTATATTTCAAATAACTACATTGTTTAGGGTGACTACTCATGTGCATATTGAACATATCATAGGTCACAGAAAACTCTTCATCCAAATATTTATGGGTAAGGGTAGCTAGATTCTGTTTTCACCTTCACTTTATATTCTTTTTCAAGATATGAAGGCAAAACATCTTTCTCTTGCCTCCATCTGCTTCCCCAAACCCCCCCCCCTTTTTTTTTTTTTTTTTGCTCACAGCATGGAAACCACAGTTACAGCTTAGCCTGTTTTGCTTATGGAACTGTGCCAGAAGCAGTTTTGAAGGTGTTTTAAAAATGAAGACATCTGGCAGCTGGCATACTTACAATTCATTTGCCAAAGACAAGTTGCACGCTGCTGGAATTTTCAACTGAAGGTCACGCACCAGGTAAGGAAGCAGTCTGGTGGATTTGGTGTATTGGAAGCCACACACTGAAAAATTGTTGGCTCCGTAAAGTTAGGGTGAGCTAAATCAAGAGGCGTGTTTGTTTCCTTGTCCACCCCCACCCTCTTGTCACAATGCCCCTTTAAAAGAAGTAAAAAAAAAAAAAAAAAAATCCAAGCCAAGAAAATTGACGGTGAATCACAAGGCTGTGACAAGTCAGCAGAAACCCTGGCAATTAGGCAAGAGGAAAGGGTGATGCGGGGGGATGATGAAAAACAGCATTTGACATAGTGTTGGACAAACATGTTCTTGTCAATTGAGTGGACCAGTTTTTTCAGAAAGAAATAGCCTAAGGGATTATGGGTTTACAGCTCACCACATTAATGAATTGCTAACAGTACGCCCATGAATGCTCTCTGACTGAAGATTTGCTTAATGTTTGATAGTATTAATGTCGTATTTGGGGTTTTCTGTTTTAAAGTCTTACTCTAAGTGGGAGTCACTAAATACTAGTGACAATACTTTCGGAATCAATTGGTCTGTGTGATTTTACACTAACGTTGAATGAGACTATGGTTTTGTTTTGCTGAAACAAGGAATTTAATATGGAAATGTGAATTACATGAGAGTTACATGAGCTTACACTTGACCCTCCCTTACAGAGCAAGGGAGAAAAATCATTTCACCATCGTGACAACCCATCTCTGACAACTTTAATTACTTTAAAAGTACCGTGGGCCATGTTGGACATATAAGCATTGAAATAGGTGTTTATGAAAGCAATAGTTTGAGATTATTTGATACATTTCAATGCAAAACTTCTGGATTTCTTTCCTTCTGTCCTTATAAGTTCAGGCCAACTACCTTAAAAGAGTGCTCCCGTCTTGCATTCAAAATATTAGGTAAGGAGGTAATTTGCTAGAGGAGGAAGACAAAGATAGCATTTCAGTTATACTTTTTTATTTTATTATTATTTTTTTATTTTATTAGAGAAATTGTAGGTTTACAGAAAAATCAAGCATGAAATACAGAGTTCTCATATACCCCCCTATTATTTACACCTTGCATTAGTGTGGTACATTTGTTACAACTCATGGAAGAACACTTTTATAATTGTACCATTAACTGTAGTCCATCATTTGCAATAGGGTTCACTGTTTGTGTCAATTACACTTTTGTTGTTGGGTAGGCTTGACCCTCACATTACCCCAAAATGGAGATTGAATTGCTGGCTTTATAGAGGTTTTGAACCTGTACCCAATGTGCAGTATCTGGTACAAAAATATGTACACACTACTGACCTACTGTAGAGTGTTTTCTTTTTTTTTAACTATTTGACAGGAAAGTTCACATTTTCAAAAATCTTGATTTCCAGTTTCTTTCAAAAAAAATTAGAAGCGCAGACATCATTGAGCCCACAATCCCTCATGAGAACAGAATGCTGGCCCCTTCAGATGGCACAGGGGCTCACCAGGGGCCTCCACCCCGATTCTCTCTCAAGACTGTATGCAAATTGCCACATCCTTCTGTTGCTTTTCCTAAATCAGAGCAGAGAGCAAAATGACATACTTCTTCCATCTTTGTCTCAGTCAAAAGCGAGGGAAAGTATGGGAACATTGTGTTTTTTACATGACTTTTCTGTAAAGCTACAACCTCTCTAATTAAAACTAATAATTATTATTTTTTAAAATGAGGAAAAGAAAAGAGGCCAGAAAGACAGGTCCACTGCTCTCCATGATGCTGCCCCCCTGGGTTCTGCTACCCTTTGAGTTTATAATCCCAGGTGATCCTTTTCTGCCCTATTCATTAGGCACGCAGCTTGCTTTCTTGGGTGAGGCACCTTTTCTGCCCAGCTCAGTCTTTGTGGGTTGAGACTTCAGAATTCAAGCCGCTTCCTGGTCCAGATGGGGTCATTAAACCTACACCCTACATTAGAACTGCTACAATGTCACAAACAGTATCTTTTCAAAGATGCCCAAGGTGCAGGTCATTCCTGGATTTTAAATGCGGCTGTGGGTGAACTGTGATAATATAATGTAACTTATGAAATGTACTTTTTTGTTTGTAAACTTAGTCATAAACCGATATTGCTTTTGGGAGACTTTTCAACCATTAGGCCCTGCTTCTTTAATTGAAATTTAGTAGTTATAAAATATTGGGATATTTTTCTTTCGGTTTTTAAAAAGAAACGCCATAAACACATGTGGAGAAAATGGTATCGGATAGAAATGAATACGTTTGCCTGGTTATTTTAGTGGTCAGCTATGAAATCAATGAGGCAATAACTACTCTTTTCACAGGACCACCCCTTTTGTGTAATTGCTCCCTGAAGAGAATTTTACAGTTCTTAACAATTGTTAGAGCTATGTGAAGTACTACCAAACTCTACCTCATGTAATCTAAACTGAAGAATGCTTAGAAATTATAAGTGATTAGAAAGAATTTTGATAATTTGTCAACTCTTCATCTTTAAAACATTTTTTTCCCAGTCAGTTGCCTATCAGATGAGGCCAGTCAAAAGTCCTTGTTATTCAGACCTTCTAATATGAGGCCAAACCCAAGGAGTATTGTTACATTACAAGTATTATACCCTCTAAAATGATCCAACAAAATAATTTCTACAGTAGCATTAGTTCTCATTCTCCTTGTGGATGATTTTAGGCCTTTTTAAAATTATTAATTATACAGAAACTCAGTACTGACTTAAAGGGAAGCAAAACATAATTTATAGATAGCAAATATATTCTCTATTAAGAAGCATCAAAAGAAAGTTGAGAAAGTAAGAAATGTCAATTATTAAAAAGAGGTGCATTTTCAAGAAACAAATCCTGATATTTTTTGGCAATGATGTGTTATTTTTCTTTAAAAATAAAGGTACTTTGAAAATGAAAGATAATTAAATTGAATAAATAGGAAATCTTTGGCACATGATTATATAAAAAGGCAACTGAAAAATCTGGAAAATAGGGCTAGTTACAAGAAATATTCTCTGTCAAATTTTACTGAGCACCTATATTCATAAAGTATTGTAATTCAATGCTAAAAAGAAATTACAATCAAATTTCCTAAAAACCCATTTTAATATTGTTTGGAAAAATGTATCGTATTAATATCCTTTCACAAGTATGACTAATGATTGATATTTGAGTAATGATGATGAGTTTGTAAAATTCTTTCATAATTATTTTATCATTTATTTTTGACAATAATTCATTGGGTTAAATAGCAAGGGAGTATCGTCTCAACTTTGTGATTCAGAAAGGGCAAGTGATCTCCCTAAGGGATCACAGCAAAAAAATAAGTAGTACAATCATTTTCCTAACTCAATGCTTTTATCCAGCTCTCCATGTTGGAAGAGATTATTTTAGTTTGCTATAGAGCTGCTAAGGCAAAATACCAGAAATGGGGTGACTTTTATAGACTTTTATAGAGGGAATTTATTAGGGTAAAAGCTTACAGTTCCAAGGCTATGAAAATGTCCAAATCAAGGCATCAGAGATGCTTTGTCAACAAAGGTCTACTGTTGGCAGATCTTGTACACCTTCCACGTGTCAGAGCAAACTGACAGCCAATCTCTGCTTTCTCTGCCAGGCTCACCTTCTCCCTGGGCTCAGCTGTGGACAATCAGGCATATGGCTTTTCTCTTCCTGGGCCTCAGCTCTTCAGCTTCAGGCTGGCCTCTCTCAGCCTCTCGCGGTTTGTCTTTCTGCAGCTGTAGGTGGTCCTATAGTCCTTCCTCACATGGCAGGTTGAAAATGGCAGCTTTCTCTGTGTGTTTTACACAGCTATCACATAGCTCCCTCCCTCACTATCTACAAGTCTTTACCCAACTGTCACCTTCTCAGTTGAAAAACCTGGAATTCTAGATCCAGCCTAATGAACATTCAAATGTCAGGATAAAATAAAGGCATTTCATGAAATCCATTCAGAAAGAAATATCCAAGCATGTAATTGAAGAAAACAAAACAATTTCAAGAGAAAAAAGATATTCACTATCAAAAATAGGAGAAGAAACCAGTAAAACTATGGTTAAGTATAAATCCTTATGGTCATGTAAATTTTAAAAAAATATTAATAACCTGGAACTAAACTCCAATGAACTCAACATAATATTTGAAGGTTGAAGCCTATGTTGCTGACGGGGAAAATGGTAGCATGCCTTTTACTAAGGGAAGGTATATACATTGAACATTTGAATTTAAAAATTTGAATCTAACCAATACAGCAATAGAAATAGGATATAAAACTTTTAAATCTCTGCATAGGAAAAAAAATGGAGAAAACTCAATCAACCACAAGAGAGATAGGGAAAGGAAAAAATAAATTACTCAAAAAAATTAAGTGTTAAGTAATATAATACTGGTAATTTGCCCAAACATATTAATAATCACAAAGATAAAATATTAACTATCCTATTAAAAGATGGAAATGCTTAGATTTTTTAAAAATATATACCTATTTACTATTTGCAAGGGACATTCCCAAAAACAGTGTGTTTAAAATAAAGGGACAAAAGTATTTCAGAAAAATGCTAATTGACAAAGACATGATGACGTAACAGGAGAGTGAAACAAGGGAGAGCCAAGACAAGATGCACCGAAAAACCAGGAACTAAGGTGGCACAGGTGGCAAGACGCCTCTCTCCCACATAGGAGATTCCAAGGATCGGATCGAATCCCAGTGAAGACAGGAGGAGAAGGTTGAGAAGAGAGGGCAGGAAATGGACACAGAGAGTTGCCAGCGAATGACACAGAAACAGCAAAAATGGGGCGGGGGGTAAAAGTGGATAAAAGGAAATAAATAAATAAATGAATGAATCCTTAAAAAAAAGTATAGGGGAGGAAGATACGGACTATAGTTAGTAGTGATACTTTGACAATGCTCTTTCCTGATTTAACAAATGTTTCACAACAATGCAGGGTGTTTGTGGGGGGGTGATGTGTGGGAGCCCTGTGTGATGTTATGCATGTTTGTTTTATAAGATCACGATGTTTACTGAACACTTATAGTTTATGTATGTTCATATAATGAATATATACTTCAATAAATTGTTTAAAAATAAACAAAGACATAAGTCAGGTAAGTCAATATTAATATGACATGTTAGACTTTGGGGCCAAAATCTTTACATTGGACAAAGAGGAATATTCCATATTATATACAATATACTCCATCTAGATATAAAAGTCTAATTTTATGCACTAACCATTTAGTGGTCACATACATGAAACAAAAACTATTAGAAATGCAAGAAGATACTGTTAAATCCATAATCTCGGTGGGAGAATTTAATACACCTCTCTTAGAAATTGATGACTAAAATAGCCATAAATAAATAAATATAGATACATAGGATTTTAATAATACATAGAATAATATATATATGTATATATGTATGTATCCAACAAATAGAGAATACACATTTATCTACACACAAATACATTATTTTTTAAAATTTTCCACATAATCCATCTCAGGAAACAATTTCAGTAAAGCTCAATGAATTCTCAATAAAAGCAGACATACTCTGACTTCAGTTGAACAAATTTAGGAATTAATAACAAAATGATAACTAAAACAATCTACTTGGGGCAAGTTTTAAAAATCTTTTGAACAATTCCTGGATTAAAAAATAAAAAACAAAATCTATATAAGTGAATGATAATGAAGGCACAGTATATTAAAACTTGTATTTTACTTAAAGGTAAATGTATAGCCATAATTTAATGTATTAGAAAACTAAAAGGAATGAAAATAGATTACTAAGTAGTCAACTCTAGAAGTTGGAGAGGGAGGAAAAGCAGCAAAATTAACTCAAAGAAAGTAAAAGGGAGGAATTAATAAGGATTAAAAAAGAATTTAATAAAGTTTATGAAAAGTTTGTCAATAGAGGCAGGTGTAGCTCAGCGGTTGAATGCCTGCTTCGTGTATATGAGGTCCTGGGTTCAATCCTGGTTCCTCTTAATAAAAGAATTTTAAAAAAAGGTTGTCAAGAAAATATCTAATGGCTGTTTGCAAAGATTGAGAAAATCCAAAAAGCATTGATAGATTTGAGAAAAAAAAGAAAGATGCAAATAAATATTAATAAAGATAAAGGAGAATTTTGCTGGAAGTTTTTAGAAAAGTTCCTTCTCACTCTTAAGGAGAACATCAAAAAGTCAAACTTACTTTCTTCCACGTGAATTAGGAAGAATATAGCCCTGAAGTTTCCCCAGATCTATAAGACAGGCAAAACCCACACCCCATGGAACACTCTACTTGAAGAGATAGTCATAAACAAAATAATAAGTAAAAAATATATGTAGTAAGCCAAGTGATAAGTCAGAGAAAGAGTATCAGAAATGTTGGGGTGCAATTTGAATAGGGTAGTCCAGGAAGGCCACCCTGAGAAAGGGATATTTGAGCAAATTCTTGGAGGGAAGAAGAAAGCTATGTTGTTACTTGAAAGGAACACATTCCAGGAAGGTGAAACAGTCAGTGCACAGCCACAGAGGCAAACTCAAGGAGGGGCAAAGGCCCTGAGGAGCTGCATCAGAGTGAGCAAAGAATAGAAAAGAAGATATGGTCAGAGAGGTAACAGGGCCCATAGCTTTGGGCCTTGGAGAGCATTTTAATAGCTTTGGTTTTTTATTCTGAGTGAAATGAGAAGCCAGTGGAGGGCTTCGAGGGGTTACATGGTCTTAATTCTTAAGTCTGATTGCTCTGTTGGCTGGACTGTACAGGGGCAAGTAGGGAGAGTAGTTAGGAATGTACTGCAATAATCGAGAGACTTTTATCAGTGATTTTGGACCAGGATGCTGGAAGTGGAGATGGCGAAAAGTAGCTTGAATTCTGGATGTGTTTTGAAGGCAGAGCCAAGAAGATTTATTGTTGGAATAGAATAGAAGGTAAGAAAAGGAGTGATAAGGGAGATACCAAAAGTTTTGAGCCTAAGTGTTATCAACCCCTTTCTGGGTTGGATCCTTGAAATGGGTTTCCTGTCTGGTGTTGCGCTCTCTGATTGAGTGAAACCAGATTTGGTGAAGCAGAGCAGAAACTTTATTCTTTGATCAAAGAGTAGAGAAGGGTGGACTCTTGTCCACAAAGGACCTGCTCCCTGAAGGGAAGGAAGCCAGGTCCTTTTATTGAGGAGTCAATGTTGATAGGGAAGGGTTATCTGGGCATGTGCATTGGTCTCATCTTCATGTTCAGACCTCTGAGTTCAGGTTATCTGGATATGCACTGTGGTCACTTCTTTGTTTTCAGCACTTCTACATGGGGGTTGCTTGCACATGTATAGAAGCCTCTTTTTGTTCTCAGCACTTCTGTACCTGGGTTATCTGAACATGTGCCAGGACTCTTCATTTTATCTAGTACTTCTGTACTCAATTCCTGAAAGCAAGCATAGCTTAAACAAAGGGTTAGGTGGAAATTTTTATGAGTAATTATTTGAGTGACGCTTCATTCCAGTAACATAAACAACTCCTGAGAATGGGGTTCCCATTAACTGATACGGGATTTGGGGTAGAAGTGAGGAGAGCTCAGGAGTTCAGTTCAATTGAGTTAAGTCTGAGATACTCTTGTCTCAAAGTGGAGATGTCAAGTAGACATTTGGATATTTAAGTTTGGATTTTAGTGGAAAGTTTGGTTTAAAGATAAAAATCTGAACTTAGAATGCAGATGTTATTTAAAGTCATGAGACTTTAAAGAAAGAGAAGAGAAGAAGTTAAAGGACTAGGCTCTGGGACACTCCAGTGTAAAGATTCAGGAAGACCAACAGGGAGGAAGAGGCAAGAAAATAGAAGAGCAACCAAGAAGATAGTAGGAAATCCAAGGGAGCATGGTGTCCTGCAAGTCAGGTGAATAAAGTGTTTTAAGGAGGAGGAAACAATAAACTGTGTCAATTGCTGCTGATAAGTCTGCATAACAAAATGGCTAAGGGGAGCGGATGTGGCTTAAGTGGTTGAGCTTCTGCCTACCACATGGGAGGTCTGGGGGGCTCAGTTCCCAGTGCCTCCTGAAAAAACAAAAACAAATAATAAGCAAAACAAACGAAAAAGCCAACGCAGGGAAGCCAATGTGGCCCAGCAGTTGAATACTAGCTTCCCACGTACAAGGTTCTGAGTTCAATCCCTGGCTCTGAAGCCACTCTGCTGGGCTTGGATCCAGCTCTGCCATTTACTCACTATGTGGCCGTGAGGAAGTCTTATACCTCTCTGTGTCTTTTTTTTTTCCATGTGGAAAATGGGAATTATAATGGCTTCTGTTTCATATGATTGTTGTGAGACTTAAATGTCTAAATTTGTTGAACATACTTAGAACAATGTCTGGAGTTTAGTAAGTACTCAATAAATGGGGGCTATTTTGTTAATAACAGTAAGAAGCAGTATTAGGAGGAATAAAAAAGGAGTGAAATTTGATTATTGGATTTAGCAATGTAGAGGTCATTTTTGACATTGACAAAGAACAGTTTGGATAGAATGATGGGTGCCAAAAGTCTGTTTAGAGTGTTTTCATGTCCATGAGAGAATGAGAGAAGACTAACTAGAGACAATGTGTATAGGAACTCTTTCAAGAATTTTTTTTTTTGTAGCAGAGCAAATAAATAAATTGTTAGCTATAGGCAGAAGTTTGGTAAGAGAAGGTTTTTGTTTTTTTTTTATTATAGGAGAAATAACAGGTATCAAATAGGGAATATGTTTAAATATACCTTTAATTAGAGCTTGGCCTTAAAGAAGTCAGTCAGAAGGTTTGCTGATGATTGACAGAGAAGATGGAAGTTTGGGGAGCACTAAAAGGGACTGAGCTCCAATCTACTCACATTAAATTAATTTCTTATTATATAGATCACACACACTAAATATAATCCATAAGAGGAGGCCCTTGTTTTATTCCCTTCTTATTTTAAATTAATTTATTATTTATTATTATTTTTAAAGCTTTAGATTACATAAATGTTACATTAAAAATATAGGGAATTCCCATATATCTCACCCCAACCCCCTCCCATATTTTCCCCATTAACACCATCTTTCATTAGTGTGGTACATTTGTTACAATTGATGAATACATATTGAAATATTGCTACTAACCATGGTCTAAAGTTTACATTATGGTTTATAATTTGTACCACACAATTTCACAGATTTTGACAAAATGGGTAATGGCCTGTATCTGTCACTGCAATGTCATGCCGGACAATTCCAATGTCCCCAAAATGCCCCATGTTACACTTATTCTTCCCTCTCTCTCCCCACATAATCTCTGGTGACCACTGCCTTTATATTAATGTTACAAGTTCTTCCATTACTTGAATAATAATAAGTCTACTTTACTCCATAGTTGCAATCTCCCTGTATGTTAGGTCATTTCTCAATCTTGAGGATTTGTGATGGTGATGTCCACTCTGCTTCCGATTAAGAGAAAGCATAGATCCCATGGGGTAGATGGGTAGAACTGTCTTGCTTGCAGTTGCAGATACTGTTTTTTGAGATGGGTATTGTCCATCATCATCCTTTTGTTAGTTGTCCTGGGTGAGTCTGATGAATTGGAGGGTAGGTATTGGCTGCAACTCTGCTGAGATTCAGACCTCAACTGGCATATGAACAGCCACAAGACATAAGTCTCTGGGACACATATTTAAAAGGTTTAGTGATTGGGGCCGACTGGATAGCCCAGTGGATAGGGCTATCACATGGAGGCCCCGGGTTCGATTCCCGGGGACCTCTCCTAGCGGGCAGACCGCCTTGAGAATGGCAAGCCGCCATGGGCGGGCCGGAGCCGCCGTGGGCAGGACAAAAAAACTGCCACGGACAGGCAAAAGCCGCCACGGGCAGGGCAGGTCGCCTGCGAATGGAGCGCAGCCAGCCACCTGCGAACTGAAAAGCCGGCCATGATGGAAGCAGAAGCCGCCCACAAGTGGGGAAAGCCGCGCCTGCGCAGTGACCAAGTCTCCGCGCGTCGCCGCAGCGGGGGGGAAGGGGAGATATGTAATAAAATAAATAAATCTTTAAAAAAAAATAAAATAAAAAAAATAAAAGGTTTAGTGATTCATTAAAGGTTCAAATAGACGGGACATAAGAAACATTTGTAGGAAAATTATAAAAGAATCCAACTCCAATACATTGGGGGGATAGGTTATCATTTATTCCAAGGTAAGGCCTACCGACAGGGTTCTGAATTACTGGGGTTGTCTTCCCTGTCTAT
>PVKH010017110.1:0-15517 GCA_004027955.1 Chaetophractus vellerosus | reverse complement strand
TGGGAGGTGTGGGGGGGTGGCATATGGGTACTCCTGGAATCTCGGTGTAACATTTATGTAATTAATGTATCCTAAAAATATATAGAGATATATAAAAAATAAATAAAAAAATTTTTAAAAAAGGCTTAATCTTTGTGATGGAGAATGCATTCAAGCATTGTGTGCGTGACTTGCAAATAGTTTATAAAGAAGAAAACGGAAGCCAAGAGCAATGAAGTGACTTACTTAAGGTTACTCACCTGGAGAAAGGCTTCTGATTGTACCCACCTGTTCTATGATACAATGCAGTATCAGGGGCACAGAAATGAATTCCTCTGGAATTGGATTCAGCAAATCATGGTAATATCTCATGTCTACTTCGGTTGTGATGATGGAGGCCACTATGAAATACAGAAATATATCATTACCCAATCAAGGTATGTTCTTCCTTTTTTCCTTCAGAATTTCATTCATAAATGTAAACAACGGCCATGCACTAACAAATGTAGGGACTGTAGGTGGAGAGAGATCTGAAAGCAATATCGATGGCATAGCTCATGGTACTGATCCTCCAGCAACAGGTTTCATACATACCTGGAGGTGGAGCTTGCGATTCTTCATATTGTGGTTTCTTCTTTCCAGGGGCTGGGGCAACAGGTTGGGGTGCCTAAAAGAAGAATAATTAAAAAGAAACAAACTTTTCAAGAGAAAGTGAGATTCAGCTAAGACTTTCTTTCTTTTCTTCCTTTCTTTCTTCCTCCCCCTTCCTTCCCCTTCCTTCCTCCCTTCCTCCCTTCCTCCCTTCCTCCCTCCCTCCCTCCTTCCTTCCTTCCTTTCTTCCTTCCTCCCTTCCTTCCTTCCCAGTCATACTTTCAAATGCAAATATGATGGGATCCAACAGAATTCTGAAAGCATATTATTCTATGCATACTGCAAGATCATCTGCCAATATTAGGATCAAAGAAAAGAAAGGTGTTGTCTAAGGAAGGAAAGAAGCTAATGGGTATGGGCACCAAAATTTTTCCAAATGAAGCATGATGAAGAATTGTTGGCAAAGTGACAGGGAAAAAAGACACTGAGTCAGAAAGTTTTCCCCTAGAAAAAAATGTTTTCTTCCTCTAAACATCCTTTTGTGATTTCGCAGTGTCTTCAGGATAAAATTCACACTCTAACTCAGCACCAAAGGAAGTCCACACTCTGGCTTCTGCTTCTCCTTATCTTTTCACCTCTCTCTTAGGAATACTATACCATTCTGTTCCTTTCTTCCTCAGGCTTTTCATTAGGTAATTCCCACTAATCCTTCATCATTTTCCCTGTTTATTTTTTTGTTCATGTGGTTTATTATTTATTTATTTTTGACTCCTTTCTCTTCACTTTAACCCTTCCCAGATCAGATGCCTTTTTTTTTTTTTTTTTGCTTCTACTGCTGTCTGAGCTGACTACTCTCACAGTACTCGTCATGCAATGGTGAAACCAAAGGTGACTTGTCTGTTGTCCCCTTCAAACATTATGCCCAGTGAGGAAAGGGACTGAGTCTGGTTCATTACTGTATTGCCAGCACCTTGCACATTGTAGATGTCAAATAAGGGCCAAATAATCACGGGGTGTCATGGTGATTAACTTATCTACATGTCTCCTTGTTCTGGATGTTATTCATTGTGCCGTGTGCAGGCAGGTGGATTCCTTCAACACCCTTGGGAGTGGCAGGTAGTTGGGGAGTTTCATAAAGCCCACGCCATCCAGCCACTCTTTTAATGCTGTACCCAGGGGTCTGTTCCTCTTCCTCACACTCACATATGAAATCCCAGCTGGCAGTATCATCTCATTGTACGTATTTATGTAATTTTATAAATGTGAAAATTCAGTTGTTCCATTAATCATCCCGGCCCCCAAAGGCATCTGAGCACGCGCCTACCTCAGGAGTCATCAAGGCGTCTAAGACGGCTTTCTCGTTCACCACTTGCGGGACGTTAATAAGCTGCATGTTTTCTAAATAGTGCTGGTGCTGCCTCTTCCAATCCAGACTGTCATACATCAGACAGGCGATGTACTCAAAGATATCGGTACCCAGTTCCAGCTACAGGCAAGAGAATACATGACAACCAGTTATTAGTTTCATATTGATGAAATATGATATACGGTTTGGGTCTTTCCCTGCAGCTAAATGTATCAGCTTTTCACAAGGAAGCACTTCCCCCAAACCACTGAATCTCAGCCCTGGCGACTGGGACCCTTCTTGCCTCTTCTGTTGAGCAAAATGCACATTTTTTCCCTTTGAAGGGCCTTAGGGCTGCCTAATATTGCAAGGGCCTGTTTAATGCTTCAACGAAGTAAAAACACATCTATTCGTTAGTTTCAGCGGTACGACCTATATTCTTGGAATCTCAGTTCCTAAAACACACATTTTGCTGTTAGATAGGATAGTTTTGATATCTCAGCCAAAGGTGAGTTTGGACGGTTTCTTTCCTGGCTGTAGAGAAGCCCGATGGAAACCACCTGCTCAGCTCTGCATCGCACACACCCAAGTCTGCTGCAGTATATGAGCAGTTAATATTCCTTACTTTTCCTCTCTTCCTCTTTCGTTCCTTTCACATGGGCTACCTTTAGGGGAAAACGCAAAGAAATCCTGATAGACTACTGCCACTCTAATACCCACAAGCTTTATGAGCTGGCAATAAAGTTCTAGATTGGATTCCTCCATTATCTGTGCTTTAATTTCCAGGAGGAAAGCACTGTGATCACTAGGTCTGCCCATTTGAAAGCAAAGAAGGATTAACTGGGCTCGTCCTATGAGTGAGCTGAAGAAGTAAGATCTAGTGAGATAGCTTCTTGTGGGGCCAGTGAGTCACTGCCTGGCAGGAGTCCAACCCTGTACAAGGCTCTGCTCACCATCATAGCGCATTCATCAGTCTGGGCTTCAGGTGCCTACTCTAAGACTGAGCATTCTCAAGTTAAGCGTCAATTCAGGCTTCTTTGCCCAACTTTTGGCATACAAACACTGTTTTGGTTTGTTTGTATTTATAGGAAATACGGTAAAGTTTCTGCCAAATGATTCTTTAGCTTAACCTGGGTAATTCAGTTTTAAATCAAACAGCAAATCACATGCTAAAAGTCAGCAAATTATTTCAGCAACCAGGGCCTTAGCTTGAGATGTTGCAGATGTCTTTACATGAGCAGTTAGCACTTCTTGATGGGCATTTATTTGATGTAAAGCTTTCGTTACCTTGGTTCAACAGAAATACAGCCTGCTTATTTGCGGCCAAGGTTACTAATGCTTTCCTCCTCCCAGAGAAGAAGGAGGACTGCTAGGCTGTTTCCTACCTTGCATATGAGACCATTATCAACTTACAGAGATAGCTGAGAATGCAACAGGTTTAAAAGTTCACTCCAGCTAACAGGAGGCAAGGAGTTCTTTGCTTTTACACCATGAATTCAGTCTACTTCTGCTAGAAGTAAATTTATCACTTCTGTTTATTAACTGATTCTAAATTTAAAATGAACTTTGAACTTCAATATTCAAGACCACTGGCCTTTACTGTCTGGAATATAAACCTATTCCCAAACTGTTCTCAAGGCTCTCCTTCACCACTGTCCTCAATGCTGGGTCCTTCACTCACAACTCATAGCTTGTAGAAATATGTCTGGGATCTAAAAGGCTCCTGCTTTTAGACTCAGACTAAGCTCTGGCATGAGGAAGATGTTCAATAAATGCTTGCTAGTTGACTGATAGGAGATCACTGTGACCAGCTGGACAGCACAGCCCTAAAAATGTCCTTGGAGAGCTGAATGTTTCCATTGCTGATAGTTACCTTCATTGCCCCAAAAGACACCCCTAATACATTAATCTTCTTGCCGTAAATACAGAAATATTCTTTTTTGACAAAGCTGATAACTTTTTGACAAAAACTAGTTTTCCTGCAATTGCCACTTGAATACTTTCATTCTTTCTATATATTTTTAAACCAAACTACAGCCACTACAATTTTATTTAAATACTGAGTGATAAAATTTTTCTAATAGATAGAAAATTATGGACACTGGAGTAGGAAGCAGGGTCCTAGAAATGGGGTTGTGTCTTTTGATGTTGCGATTGTGTGCTTTGGTGTGCATGTCCATGACCTGAAGAAGCAATGGAATGTAGTCTATCTTGGGGGCAATACATTTCAGCTCTTCTCAACCTGGGCCTGGAGGGTGGATAAGATATTCAGAAGGGAGCCCTAGCTAGAACAAGAGCAAAAGGTACTTGGTCCGAGGCTACCATAGAAGAATCTTTGTGTTGCCCCCCTCCCCCGAACTTTGGTTCAGGCATTATATGGCCAGGATCTCCTGGGTTCTAGGTGAACCAGAAATGTACATGAGTTCTTGATAGGGTATGCAGCGAAATCTTGGGCCTAATGAGAAGAAGACAATTTCTCCAAAACACACATTTGTAGATGTGGATTTTATTTGGCATAGATTTTATGTGCTTGGGAGAAGAGCTGGTCTATGGAAGAGGAAGAGTAGGAGCTGGCTTTGGGGTGGGGGGGATTTCAGGATTCTGGGGGAACAGCCTCTTCTCCAAACATAATTCACATTTGTTGAATGTAATTCAGAATTCCAGTAAAACAGGATGGAATACCCCTGAGAGAAGGAAACACACTGATGCAATTTAGCATGAAGCAGAGAAGGAGAGATGGCAGTGGATCATTTTCTGAGATCAGATTTAGGAGACAGGACAGTAAAAGGAATGCTGAACACATCTGATGAGGGGTGGAAAGAGGCAAAGCAAAGAGAGTCCAGGGTAAATCGTTTTGCTCAGAACGAGCCCTGCCTTTGGATTCAGCTTTTCTATGTGCAACTTCATTTTCCATATACAGCATAAGGCTAATATTTATTCTTACCAATGACAAGATATCAGAATTAAGGGTTCTGTTTCTACATAGTGACATCTAATGCCTTATGTTGAGAGTCTTTAAAACTCAAATGAATTGACCCATTAATCTTCCTTGCCACTTCTTCTAATCATGTCTAACCTTCAAATTGGGACCTCCCTTTCAATACTTTCCCTGACTTCATCAAGTGCACATCCATCGGGAGGTAATAGAATCAGGGACTCACAAAGTCCCAATTGGCCTTGGGAAGCCTACTTTGAATCAGAAATCATTGCAGGCTCTGATCTCCCTCTCTCTTAGACAGCCAGCTGCCCGTAGTTACTGTACACAGACACACCATCACTCCCTTTCACCTCACTTTGCCCAGCTCCCTTCAGGGCACTCCGTTGATTTTGTACCTCCCAATGCCTCTGCTTTCACTTTAGCTCTCTTGATGCTGAAATACATACCCCTGTGTGGGATTCAATACCCCTGGGTCCCAATTTGGTTGGACAGGGGATTCAATCAGAAATAGACCTGAGAGGTTTTCTGTAACAGACCAACGCCTGAATACTGTCCACAACGTCTTTGATAAGTAGTCACTTGAGTTATATATATATATTTTTAAACACCCCCCTGTATCTGGTATTCACTATTTTTCAAAGCATCCCATTTCTTCTTTTTCTGAATTAATATGAACCTTGGAGAGTGTCTCACATAACTGAGCACTTAGTGGTATGCTATTGCGTCCCTATTTTATGGTTTCAGTCTTTCCTCTCTGCAAGCTCGTCAATAACAGATGCCAGTAAATGCTCTCAGGAAATGCCTGGGCTGGGGTCAAGGCATCCTATTAATAGAGCTTGTTGGCCAAATATATTAAAAAGACAATTCTGGCAATAAAAGCAAGGGCCTAGAAAAATAACATTTGAACTTATATAGATAGATGTAGGTATATAGATATATAATTCAACAACCTGTGTAGTTTATTACTTGCATCATTAATATATTATATATTAAGACTCAAACCACTGCCTAGAACATTTTTAGGTATGAAACAAAGCCACATGCCACTAAATAAAAGAATTACCATCTTGCATCTTCATTTACATTTATTCTTTGTCATTAATTCATGCCCTAAAAGCTAAAGAAGCAGGCATTGCCCACCACTGGGCATTCAGTGTAATCATGTCTTGAAAGCAAAAGAGCCTAGCACAGAGCCTTGTTCACAGCCAGGGTGCAATACATAACTGTGGACTGAATGAATGTGGGCTACAGAATCACAGTCATACATGTTAAAGTCATTTACTCCCACTAACGCATGGACTGACCATCATGTCGCCATCGGACCAGTCCGAAGGAAAGTCCTTTGCCTTGACCGTGTATTCAAGTCGAGCAACATCGAAGAGATTTGTTTCAGGTTTCTCGTTATTCAGGATTGGGTCCAAGTACTTCCAGAAAATCTCAAGTTCTTTGATGTCATTCGCTTTCTTCATTTTCTCAGCTTCTATATCTAATAACAGCAACATGTTTATACTGAAAAATGAAAGCGTTGAATTTCTTCCCATTTAAGTGGATATGGGGAGTCATGTGCATTGCAAGATGTCTGTACAGTAGCAGCAAATGCAAATAGAAAAACACAATTTTGAGAAGTTTTTGGAAGCAGATCATATAATTATGAAATCAGAGGATTTTACTTTTGAACTGGATATTAAAATATAAGCTTGTCTCATGTCTTCATTTTTAGTTAAGGCCCAGATAGATTGTAACAAGATGACACATTTTGGGGCCTGCTGTAGCTCAATTGGTAGGGCACCAGTTTACCACGTGGGAGGCCTGGGGTTCAGTTCCCTTGGGTCTCCTTGAACAGGCAGACCACCTTGAGAAGGCAAGCCACCGTGGGCGGGGCAAAGCCGCCATGGGCAGGGCAAGCCGCCACGGGCAGGGGAAGCCGCCCGCAAGCAGGCAAGGCCGCCGCACGGTGAGCTGACGCGGCAGGTCGCCACAACGGGGGGAGACAAGCAGACACAGAAGAATGCAGAAATGAACACAGCAAGAACAAGCAGAAAGGGGGGGATATGTAATTGAAAAAAAAAAAGACCACACATTTTGAGAACTAACTATATTCTAATATTCCCATCACTCTTACCTTGCATCTATATGGGACCTGTGACCAGCCTTTCTGCCACCACACTTTTGGACCATCTTAGTGTGTGTTCTCTGCATAGCAGGTTAGAAATGTGGTTGATCCAGTCTGCTTCTCAAATGGCCAAAAGCAGACTGAATCAGCCACTTATATTTCAGTTAACTTTTGGTCATATTAAAATACCTACAGGCTTCTCTGGGTATTTGTGCGAGGGCTATAAACTAGTGATATATTTCCATTAATTTACACATGAAAATTTGTCTGAAATGTTTAGACTGTATTAAAGTATCTGTAATTGAGTCTCATTTTTCATCTGTAAAGTCTATTAATCTATTATTTTAATTTTTGTGTTTAGTATTTTATAAGATACTATGTTTGGAGTGTATGCAGCATTTTATCACTGGCTCCAATAATAAATTAACATTTCAACTGCCCTTTGAGATAGGGGTAGGCTGAGTTTGAATTCTAACTCTTTTACCTAATAGCTGCCTATATAGGCTGAGAGTCCAGTTTGGTAAATTGAAATATTAAATCACACCTCCTAGGGTTGTTGCGAAAATTATACAAATCAATGTGCTTAAAACCCTAAGCAATGAACCCAGTCCCAGGTCATGTGCCCGATAAATGGTAGCTATTATTATTTCAGGGATGGCTATTTCTAACACTGAACAGCAATTAAAAAGTAGCGCTAGAGAATTGGGATGTGACTGTGTAAGTCACAAAGTACTGTGCAAATGATATTTAAAAATAACAATAAATGCAACAGCAAGTAGCAGAAAGAGCTTGGGCTTCAATGTCACATAGGCTTACACTGTATCCAGTTCTCTACTTATACAATAGCTTTTTGCTCCCTTCTTACAGAGATAGTCCAGCTCAATCCCCTTGGATGAAGACCCAGAGGCTCAAAATAGCTGTATGATAGGGTGATTAGGATTTCACCCCACAATTTCCTAGACCAGGAAGACAAAGCGCCTTCCCCAGCTTATCGCAATAAGCCAGTAGCAGAGCAGGGCAAGAATCCAAGCCTCTGACATTCCTTGACTCATTTGGTGACTGTGGGTTCTGGAACAACGGATTAACTACAGTTAATCCATTCAGCGCATGCTTTAGGTAAAAGTTACAGATCAACTGCTCCTGAGAAATGCAGTTGGATAACCAAGTCTTCTGGCCCAGCCTATGTTCTCTGTAGTGACACAGAGCTATTAAGCACAGAGCATGATTTTCATTTTGTACAATTTACAGCACTTGGCTAGTGCAAGCAGGATAAATAGCAAACCAAAGCCTTGAAAGGGTTTAATAATGCAAGTATGGCATGACTATGTTTTTGGACAGAAAACAGTATTTGTACTTTAAGGACAGTGGGTAATATTGAAGGATTCAGTTTTCGAACAGTAAGTCGTGTAGCAGACTGCATACCTTCTGGCTGAAGAAAAACTTCCTGCTGCTGGCTAACTGCTGCCAGGTGTGCCTGCAGAGGTTCATAATATTCTGAAGATATTTTAATCACGCTGCTCACGGGAATGCCAAGCTCAGTCATAATCGCTAATAGCTGAGGATTGTTGAAGCCCGCAACTATAATGTAATGCTGGGCACCGTCATCTGGCTCATCGTCTGTTCAAAATACCATAAAAAGAAGCAGCCATCGTTTTAAAAGAGAACAGGTTGCACTCAGCCGGGTCGATGGCTATATACATTATGCATGCATTTATAATCCCCCTGGCTTGCCAAAAACAGTCCACTTGGCTGGTTTTCATTATTACCCTTCCAGTAAGAAGGCTGTGGCCATTTTTAACAAAATATTAAATCACTTGTGCAAATGAAACATAGGAGTGATAGGAGGACAAACACACGGGGCCCGTGGTCATGGAAAATGTGTGCTTGGGTCTTTGTCAAAGTTTAGGCTGTAAGTTTTTTGAGTTCTGATCTTTTCTGAGCAACATCTGGCTTTACTCCTGAATTACGAGTAGCTGCAGCTTTGTGGTATTTTATAAGTAGAGGTGTTTACAGGACAGGGAAATGTTGAATATGGATGTGTTCCCTTCAAGAAGATGGCGTGTGTTTATGTCAATAGATGTGCCTGCTGAGTACCAATTATTTAGCAACTATGTACTCGTTGCATTAAATTTTTAAAATTCATATTGTACACTTTCATAAAATTTTTCTCCCCTGTTGTGCCCTGGTTATACTGTTTTATACTGAATATAATTTAGAAGGCAGTATTCTGGGAGGTGAGAATAATAGCTACACTTCAGTATTGATAGTCCCTGATAGCAGATGAAGGCGTTACATTTCACAATAGCCTGTTAAGGTCAATTTATAAATGGTGCGACAGATGCACACGGTTTTAACTTTTAAATAACGGCTTGTCTTCTATCACTAGATAAATCAGTGTTGATATTGCCCTTGGAACCCATAATAGCTCTGCTTCTAAGTCTAGTGGATTTAAAGCAGAGATATGCTAGGGGAGTTGATTGGGAAAGGGTGGGAAAGCCGGCCATCTCGCTGGTGCCGGTATAACAGGTCACTCCGTTTGAATTCATTTTAGATTGTGTCAATAATCTAAATGAAAGGAAATTGTAGTTGCTCTGTCTAGGACTACTTGATAGTGGGAGAAGTTGGGGTCAGGAAGCCTTGTTCTCTGCATGAGTCACAAATTAACTACTGGTCTGATGTGATTACCGCTGAACCTGTATTTCTCTCACAGTGAAAATCACTTTTTACTTTGCATTACAATTGGGTCTGACTTTCCTCTATGTTCCCAACAAGACAGTAAGTTCCTGGGTGACACAAGCGCCTTGCATTTCATCCTCTATTTGCCCTTTGTGACTGCACCTTGCAAGACACATGCTGAACAGATATTTGCTGAAAACACAAATGAATTGCAAATAGAAAGATCTTCCTATTAGGGTGTCCTGGGTAGTAAGTGATTTGATTTATGGTTTTATATAGTGGGAAAAGGCTGGAACAGATTGAGCACAGTTACTGGACTGATTTCTCTCGCGCTACTTCGCAGGTCGTAAAGCGGGGCGTATCACTGACCAATGTAACGTTTGGTGTCATCTTCTTCTCCCCTCCGTTTCAACTGAGTGGCCTTCTTCACTGTCGTGCTGGCCTCAGGCTGGTCCTTTCCCTTCCCCTTGGGAGCCTTGGCACTCGGGGCCTTCTTCTCCTTTGGAGACTTTCCTTTTCCTTTATCCTTCTCTAACTTAAATCTGTCTTCCACCACCTGGAAAGAGAGAATACTTTTATTTTTTCCTCAAATCACATGGACAGCGGGCAATGGCTTTTCAGGTGAACTAATTCATTATTTCATTAAAAAGAAAATGCAGCAAAAATAAAAAAAATACACAGGAAAATCCAAAAATCTCATGATAAAGTTTTTCATAGTTAAGTAACCTACTGGCCATTTTTAAAGGTTAAAATGTTCTTTTGGAAACTTAGCGCCAACAAACTCTTTATTATATCGCTCCTTAAATATGTGCACAAAATATAATAAACGGTGGTTAGTTGATACGTTCGATGATGGGATCAGCACAAAACATCAGCTGGCAACGTGAATTCTTTACATACTGCTCCAGGGCATGCTTAGATCACCATATACCATGTAAAGATCTAGTTTTCCCACAATTTTTTTTTTCTTTTCAAACAATTGCTGAAGCCTTTGTGAATTATATCATAATCTAACTACGCTTTCAATTACTGTGTGTATAAATAAAAATAGGTTGATTCATTGAAATAACGTGGCAGTAGTTGATCATAAGGTGACCATCCAGAAGATCCAGAATATGCTTATGTTATTATTTTTTTCCCATATTCAACAAAATTTAAAACAAAAAGCTAAACAAATTATGACAGTGACATCTTGGGCCATCATACCTATATATTTCTCCGAGGTCACAAAACCTAAATCTGAAAACTGTTGTTAAGACACTGAGGGAGAGAGTAGAAGACATTGGTTGGGAATTTATCGACAGAGTATAACATGGAAGAGGAGAGAAGCATTTCCCCTTACTCCGAGTGGATTCTGGACACCCGTGGCTCTGAGAACCCAGTTCAGCTTTGGCATCCAAAGGCAGTACCAGAAGTGCACATGGATTCACCATCTGTACCTGCACCTGTGGCTCCACACCTGATCCTCAACAGAAAAGGGAAACTGCAGAGTTTGGAGGTGTCACTCAAAGCCTTGGGGGTAGAGGAAGGTACAGAAAAGTCCCCCATTGTTTCTAGAAAATGAGGAGCAGTTCAATGTGGATAGAACATATGCACGTAGCAATATTCACACTTTTGAAAAGCTGAGGACAGATAAAAAGAGGATGCCCCTGGGGTGGAAGTAGACGTTAAGGGATATAGTTCAGTGCCAAATAGGAAAAGAGGGGTTAAAAGGGAAGGGGGGTGTTGCCTAAGTCAAGCCTGTCAAACTTCACACATGTCTATCTTTTTTTAGCCCCAATGATACAAATGAAGTAGTCTCAAGAGTAAAATGTCAGAGAGAACAGAAGTTTTGAAAACATGGAGGAAGGCAATATTCATTTTTCCATTCATTCATTCATTCATTCAGTGACTATTTTTATGATCATTTTTGTGCTGGTTTCCCTCAGTGTCAAAGTGGAACATCAGAAGAGACTGGAGCTGTCAGTTACAGCCTTGGGTAGAGGCAGAGGAGAGCACAAGGTAAGGTAAAGCACTACAAAAGGATTTCAGCATTTTCTCTGCTCTAGGTGTAAATTGGTGAACAAAGCAGGGCTGGGCTCTGCCCTTTTAAGCTCACAGCCTACTGGGAAGAAAGATAAAAAAATATGTAAAAAAACAACAATATAACTACAAATTTTAGTGAATCCTATTAAGGGTAAAATACCATGCAGTGATAGAAACATCATTCATTCCTAGATAGGTTGGGGATGGAAGGCTTCTCTGAGGAGGTGACATTTGAACAAAGACCTGAAAGATGAGAAGGAGGGGAGAGGTGAGTGTGTGTGAAGACCCTGAAGCATGAAGTATCTGGTTATGTTGAAGGAACTGAAAAGAGAAGAGAGTCACCCGAGAATTGTGGGCTATGGGGAGAGCGGCCCAACAGGGGGTGGGGGAAGCAGGGCAAGGGCCAGGTCGTCCAGGGCTTTGCAGGATGGGGTAACAAGGTTATATCTTATTGAAAATGCAATGGGGAGACCTTAAAGAGTTTAGGCTGGGAAGTACTATGGTCTTGTGAGATTGGAAACAAGAAGGAAACCCTAGCAATAGTCCAGATAAGAGTTAATAGGGACTCAGATTAAGGTGTCAGTGGAGTGGAGAGGAGTAGATGGATTTGAGGTCTATTTTGGATGTTGAAACTGGAAACTACAGGGATTGCTGAAAGATTGAATATGTGGAGAGAATAAGGAGGTGACATCAAAGATATTGCCCTCATGCATCTCTGACAGACCTGGAGCAGTTAAAGTCTGCTGCTAAGGTCACCACTACAGATGCAAGAAAAAGAAGGTCCTCATGCTTTCTGTCTGTGTGGTTGTGGCAGCCAATTGAATGGGGGGATACAGGAAATTCTAAAAAGACAGAGAAGGGGAAATAGTCTTTGCAACTCAGAAATAAACTTGTAAACAGGAGAAAAAAGAAAGAAAAGAGAAAAGATAATGCCCTGGATTTTAGTTTGCACAACTGAGTAGTGATGGTTCCACTTGTGGAGATAGGGAAGACTGGAGGAAATAATTTTGCTTAAGGTGAGTGGACTATTAAGAGTGGCCAAGCTAGTAGCAATGTTTCAATATCTGCACATCAACTCTAACAAATGTACCATCAATATGTAAAACATTATTAATAGGGGAAAGAAGAAAAGGGGGAGGATGTTGGGTATATGGGAATCCCCTATATTCTGTATGCCACTTTTCTGTAATCTAAAGCTTCTTTGAAGACAAAATGAAAAAAAAATAAGACACACTGGGGGAATAAATGGAAGAAAATGTCACTGTACATACAAGACAACAAACCTTACAGTAATGAAAAACAATGTCAAAAATGTTTTTAATTTTATATTTTAATTATTTTTTATTATTTTAAAATTTTTATATTTTATTTGTTATTTCTAAAACTATCATTATTATTTCATTTTCTTATTAATTGTATTTGGTTATTTTATTTTTTATTTATTACATATCCCCCCCTTTATCTGCTTGTTCTTGCTGTGTTCATTTTTGCATTCTTCTGTGTCTGCTTGTCTGCCCCCCACTGCGGTGACCTGCCGAGTCAGCTCACCATGCAGCAGCCTGTCTGCTCGCGGGGGCTTGCCCTGCCCGCGGCGGCTTGCCTTCTCAAAGTGGTCTGCCCACTCGAGGAGGCCCCGGGAACCGAAACTGGCGCCCTACCAATTGGGCTACAGCTGGCCCCTGTTGGCTTCATTTTTGAAGAAGTTTTGGATCACAGAAGGGTTACAACTGTGGCAGTGGAGGGTCATTGGTGCAGGGTGTCAGTGATGGGGGCTACATGGGAGGAGGTTCACGTGGGGCACATCTATAAGGCATATAAATGTGTTCAAATGTTCATGGGGCATTGTCACAGTGGGTGGAGATTCACACAATAACTGAAAGAATATCGAATTCCCATCCTGAGGAGCTCTGCTACATCCTCTAATGGGACAGCAAGAGTCGCCCAAGTACAGGGGCAGTGATTAGTGAAGTAGTATGGACCATTGATGAGCCCTTTATATTGATGACTGTACTTATGAATCTTAATTTTTGAAATTGAAATTTAATCTAGTATTATAGGCTGCCTTAGAGTTACCTCATGAGAGCCTCCTTGTTGCTCAAATGTGTCCTGTCTCTAAGCCATACTCACTATATAAATGCATTACTTTCCCCCCCACCCTGGGACATGACTCCCGGGGATGAGCCTCCCTGGCACCAAGGGATTACTACCAAGCACCAACTAGCAATGCAACTGGAAAACAACCTCAACCAAAAGGGGGAAAGTGTAAAGACAAATGAGTTTAAATGTCTAAAAGACTTCAAAGTGAGTCGGGAGGTCATTCCAGAGGTTACGTTTATGCACTTCAGCAGGATCTCATTAACTGCCAAAGCAAATATGGCCTTGAATGGCAGGGCTTGTGGGGGCTCTGGAGACATCCAGACACTATAGGCAGGGCAGACAGCTTAGGAATTTGGTGCCCCTCCAGTGGGCACTACTTGGGAATTTATGCTCCCTAGTGTGACAGAGTTGGACTCAGTTGTGGCTTCCCTACACAAGGCTCTTCTGCCCCTTCTATTTGAACATATAGTTAGTAATAGAGTTGACAGGTGTATGTCCAAGAGACTCAAACCTTTGGGCTGTCCATGTGTCAGCTGGGTCCTGAATCTCAACAGCATTGCACCACCTACTCTACAGTTCATTGAACTCACCCAGGACAACTAACAAGGAGATGCTGATGGACAATGACCATTTGAAGGAACAGAGAGAATCTGCAACTGAAATCAAGATAGTCCCACCCATATGCCCCATGGGATCTAAGCCCACTCTCAATTAGAAGCAGAGCAGCCATCACCATCCCAGAGTCCTCAGGATTGAGGAATGAATGATGGACTAAAGTAGATTCACTGGTATTCTACTATAGACTTATTGTGATTCTAGCAATGGAAGAACTTTTATCACTGGTATGGAGGCAGTGGCCACCAGAGGTTTTGAGGGGAGGGAGAAGGAAAAACAGGTGTAATATGGGGGCATTTTCAGGACTTGGGTATTGTCCTGAATGACCTTGCAATGACAGATACAGGTCATTATATATCTTGTCATAACTTACAAAATTGTGCGGGACAGAGTGTAAACTACATTGTAAACTATAATCCACACTCAGTGGCAATGCCCCAAAATGTATTCATCAATTGTAACAAATGTACCACACTAATGAAGGATGTTGTTAATGTAAGAAAATATGGGAGGGGTAGGGAGCGGGACATATTGGAATTCCCTACATTTTTATGTAACATTTATGTAATCTAAGTATCCTTTATAAAAAAATAAAGTATATTAAAAAAAAGAGTGGCCATGTTAAAGCTGAAATGGCAAGGAGGCAGTTGAATAGTCATGTTCTCTTCTCAAAAGATATTTGGCTGGAGTTACAAATCCAGGTGTGGGTAACATAGATAGTAGTTAGTTGTATGGGAAGAGATGAGATTACCTTGGGTGAGTTCTTGAGAAATATGGGAATAAAGCTTGGAATCAAGCCCTGGAGAACTCCACTCAGAATAGTAAAAGAAGTGAGCAAGAGAGACAAAGGAGTGGTTAAAAAAAGAAGAAGGTAGGAAAAATAGTGTGTAAAGGCAAAGAATTGAGGGATAGAAAGGGAAAAAAGACAATTGTTTGAAATTGTGATGTTTATGAAGGCAGCTATGGTAGAGTGTGGAGGCAGTGGAGTGAGTTGAGGAGAGAATGGGAGGTAAGGATATAGAGGCCAGGTGTATGGGTGACTGTTTTGAGAAATCTGGCTATGAAGGGGGACCAGAGCTCTGAGTTGTTTACTGAGTGACAGGTGGTGTGAGGTTAATGTTTGTATATATGTTTGCAT
>PVKH010017109.1:0-15553 GCA_004027955.1 Chaetophractus vellerosus | reverse complement strand
TACTTGGATACAATGCATATTTCTAGTGAAACTTAGCTCAGCTGTAATTTTAAATAATGAATGGCTCATTATAAAAAGAAGATACACTGGTTCAAATACAGTTGTTTCTATTTTATTAATTTAAGTCATGAAGTAACAGCAGTTGAGTGCAAAATATGCTAATGCAGTAGAATTCTGCATTAATGATTCAAGGAATGAGTAATATTGTAGATATTAAAGACAATATTGTACACAATACCCATTCATTTATTACAGTGCCAAAATTTTTGTTTTTTGGGGGGGAGTGATGATGTTCAAAACCTCTTTGATATTTTTACATAGAAAAAATTATGAAAAACCTAAGTGCTTTTGGGAATAGATTAAAAATTAGGTTTGTGCAAAATGGTAGTGAAAATAATAAAACATATCTACATGTGCCATCAAAAATGCATCCCAAAACTAATATTGAAAGAAAAAAAATCAAATTTCCACAAGAAACTATATAACATCAGAAGTATGTAAATTTTAAAAATAAACCAAATAACACTATATATGTTTTTATGAAACAAACATATACAATGAAAAGGTTAAAAATGTGATCAAAAAGGATACATGCCAATTTCAGATAGTGGTCCTCAAAACAGGACCAAGGAGAATGGAATGGAATGGAAGAGGCTTCAAAAATATCCATCATGTTTTATCTCTTTAAAAACATAACATGAGTTTCCACTTCCAGATAAGAGTGAGCACACTTGTCTCTCCTTCTGAATGCTGCTGTAAAACCTAAAGAGAATGCATGAAGTAGCTATTTGAGCATTCTGAAAAAGTAAGTAGCAACTGACAGTTCAGGGAAGAAAATTAGCATTTGAAGTATCAACAAATTCATAGTAAGTCTGCAATTTCTTTCCTTCTGGTCTGCAAAGTGGTGAAAGTATGTGGCCGAGCAGAGTAAATAAAGCCCAGCTTTCTGGCCTGAAGACCAAGAAGGGGAGCCCTAGGGAACACAAAATAACTCAGGAGATCAAGAAGAGGAAGGAGACTGAGTAAATGATATTGTGAAATTGTACATAAAATGCCTGAGCTCACCTCTGAGCTGCACATGCATATACCTGCTTTCAATGAGCATACCAAAGATTTTGAGAAGCAAACAGACCACTGACTGTTCTTAGATTTCTCACTGGGTGGTTTACACATGGTAGATCATACTAGCACTGCAAGTGCTTTGAAAACTCGACTGACGCCGGACCCACAGATTGTAGAATGCAGGTTAGAACTTGTGGTCTGAACATAATTTGGTCAATTGTCCATGAAAACAAAAATATTAACTTTCTCCGTAGGAATTAAACAAGACCCAAAATCTCATGACATAATTTTCAAAATGTCCAGTTTATAATCCAAAATTCTTCAGCATACAAAGTATCAGAAAATCTCACTCACATGGAAAAAGACAATCAAGAGACACCAATGTCAAGATAATACAGATAGTGGAATAATTTGACAAAGGCTTGAACACAGCTGTATAAAATGCTTTGCTAAGCAGTCGTGAATGCTTTTGGGGTAGAAGCTTACAGTCGCAAGGCCACAAAGAGTAAGTTACTTCCCTCACCGAAGTCTGTTGCCATGTGTTGGAGCAAGATGGCTGCTGGTCTCTGAGAGGGTTCAGCCTTCCTCTTCCACTTAAGGCTCCGTGGTCCCAGCTTCTTCTGATCTCAGCTTTTGGCTGCCATAAGGCTAGAGTTTCTTCCCAGGGCTCGTCTCTTTCCAGGCTCAGCTGCTCTGCTCTCTCCACAAGGCCAGCTGTAAACTATCAGGCAAAAGGCTTGGCTCTCTCTCTGGGGCTTCAGCGTCAAAACACTAAGTTTCCTCCTCTGCCATGTTTTTTCTGTGTGAGTCACTGCCCACTAAGGGGGCAGGGACTCAACATCCTACTGACTTGGCAGAATCAAAGCCTGAATCTTAATTTAATCAAGTAAAAGTGAAACCTCTGCATTTAATACAATCGAAGGGTATCATGCCAGAGGAAAAGACCAGTTTACAAACATAATCAATATTTCTTTTTGTAATTCATCAATAATACCAAACTGCCACACATGTCATTGGGGACTCTAAAAATTATTTGAAGAAATGATGGCTGAAAATTTCCCAAAACTGGCAAAATTCAGTAAATCCCAAATAGGATATACCCAAAGAAATCCATGTGTCTTATAGAGGGAAAACAATTAGTGCTCCCACCTGGCCTCTCTGAACACTTTGCAATAAGACAGCCTTTGGCTGTGATGTACATCTTTAATGCTGTTAGTATATAGTATCATTTTCCTGAAATAAACTGTAACTTTGTAAGCATTGCCTTTTTGGGTGCTGTGAGTCTTCCTTAGTAACTGGAAGCTTAACTGCCTGTAAGGGTTGAGACTCAGGCAGCGGCCTGTGAGGGTTAAACTGTGAAGATTAAGGGCCGGGCAGTGGTCCAACTGTTGAATCAGCTATTAGTTTACAAAGTCCTTGACTCAGAGTACACATACTCCCTAGGCATAGCAAAAATGATTCTGGGAAGTTGTATGTTGTGTTCTTTCTGTGTAACATTTGAGTAATAACAGTGGTGTATAAATAACCCTGCAAATAAAGAACAGCCATGCTTGCTTGCTTGTTTGTCTGGAGCAGATGGTGGCTGTGCCAGTATGAACAAGCTTCCCTCTTCGCCTAGAGTCTTTTTCTCTGCCTACCTCCCTTGCGAGCTCCTGAGGTGGATGGATGCAGTGGACACTGCCTCTCTCAGTGCATATACTTTGGCTGATAGAATTTCAAGTGATTTTATTGGCTGCATGCTGTACATCTGAACATCCAGTGATATTTTACTCTGAACATGCTTCAAACTAGAATGAGTCTTACACAGAGACTTTCTAAGTTTCAAAAGAAGATTTATTTCCCAAGTCCATTTCCAACAATACAAAAACCTTCCTAAGTTTTGTGGGAACAAAAACTTTATTGGGAAAGAACAAAATACATTTGTTTGCTGAAATTTCTATGCTTCCTTATTCAGAGACAATTCTCAACTTAAAATGCCTAATGGTATGGTATAAAAATTTATATTTCAGTTAAGCTGTGGCTGTGTATGGTCATCATGAAAATGATCTTTAAGAGATCTCCTTAAAGAGAACCTGCAGTGGGGAGCATAATTGACTGCCCGCCTCCAGCCACATCTGTCTCTGTGACTATTGAGGTCAAGCTATCCCCAGACTTCCTATCCAATGGCTTCGCACGACAGATATTTGTGACAGCACATTCTTATCCAATACAGGATTCCTCTGATACCCATGGGATGTATTAAAATTTGGCCAAATTTTGGGCCACAATGCTAATCTCATTAAATTATAAATAAATAAATGAGTGAATAAACAATGCAGTGCAATTCTCTGACCATAATACAATAATCTTTAAAATAACAGAATTAGGAAAAAAGACAAATAAATAATATAACATTCTGTCTGTGTTAAATAATTCTTGGGCTTAAAAGGAAAGCAAAACAGAAAAATATCTAAAACTTATTTAAGAAAAAATGATATATTATGAAACATGAGATTAAGTAAGGTAATATGACTAAAAATGCATTAATTAATAATTGCTTAGTAACAGCATTACAAGCAAGAAAAAATGCAAAGCAATGCCTCAACTGAAAATGTGTTCAAATGAATAGCATTTAAAAGATGAAAAACAAGGAGAGTAGAAGGAAAGAACTAATAAAGATAAAAGGCAAAATGAGAAAACAAAGATTACAAATAATATAATCAAGAGCTGATTATTTGAAACCAAGACAAAATGATAAATTATTCGCTAACCCAATAAAATAAAGTTAAAAAGATTCAAAATGTAAAGATGGAAACTTGTTCTGAATATTTCTCATGTTCCTTTCACCCTCAAAATTAATCTATTCCTTAGCATTTGTGGATGGCTGGCAGTTCACTGCATGTGAGGCGTTGGGCCATGAGAGAGATCTGACTGGCAGAACCTGCCTAAAACATTTCACATATGAGTGAGGTGAGAGTGTGGAGGAAGGTGGAAAATCCTGGGACTAGTATCAGTACTCAGGGAATAGCTTGATCTTGACTCTTAGGCTAAGATCAGCATAGACCCCAAAACATGTCATCTTGCCTCTAAGTCACTGATAAGGAGCTGAACAATGGAGTGAGGACCCCTAGGCCCAGGATTACAAAACAGACATCAAGATAAATGAAACCACTGGATGTGGCAGAAAATAATTTAAACAAAAAACAAATTAAGCTTTAATAAAATTCAAGTGCAGTAGGAAAAGGGCTTTCTGGAACTTTTTAAAGAAATCAATTTAAGAAAGCACTATTTTTGAACCAAACTGAAGAAAAAGATGATTAATGTTAAGATCCAAAATAGTAGCAGACAGTTCTCAATCCATGTAGAAAACTTAAGAGAAAAATGTTTGAATAATAAAATAAAATAATGAAAGAATGCATTATAAAATAAATGTAGAATATAACCACTAGGATTCTAGAAATGGGAACAAGTGAAGGAGAGGCAATAATTAATTATTAAATGACAGTTTCATTCAGACGAAGACAGACAATATTCTGCAGTTTTCACAATAAAAGTTACCCGTTTAGGCTTTTATAAGTTTAATTAGTAAAGAAGAAAAATAAATCAAAATGATATTGTTCTTTTCTTGTATGCAACCCAGCTGGTTAGGATATGATAGAAAAAACATTTACAGACTATTGAAAGGAGAACTGCAGCCCAAGCCAATTTTATCTGTCAGGATGAAAGAAAAATACTTGAATATAAAAGTATTTAGTGTGTGTTATCACCCACATTAGTTACCTGAGGAAAACTGCTGAGGAAATAAGTCTAATTAAACAACAAATGAATCAAAATATAATTCTCATCATAGGTTAAAAAGATGAGCAGAAGAAACGAGTATTAGGTGATGATCTTTAAAATGTAAACATGGGTGGTAGTTACAGCTGACCGTGATGGGTCAAGAATGTGTAAAGTAAGGCCAAAAAATTGGTACTTGAAATGGAGGAGACATGCTGCAAGGAATACCACAATACTACTCCAGGAAAACTGTGGATGAAAAAGGATAAAAGAAAAATTATTCTACGTGTTTCATCTTATTGAGATTTAGCAAGTAGGAAGGGTTTGTTAGTAGGGAGAAATAGATTTTTTCTTTTAAATAGTGATACAATATGGTTCTGATTATGATGCTAGGAAAAATAAAGAAAAGGGAACCAATAAAAGTATAGTAACCAAATTAAATAGCATTAAAAAAAGGACAAAGCAAGAAATGAAGTAAATAACAATTAGATAAATCAGCAAAATGAATGAAAAGGTAAACAAGAACACAGTAAAGAATAGGAAATAAAGAATGATGGAAGGAATAGAATAAATATGTATCAGTCATTACACTAAATATGAATGAACTTAATTTACCCATTAAAAGACAGATTGCTTCAAAAAGCAAAACTGGCACATCCTTTTTCAAATAAAAAAATAAGTGATAAAGAAAAATTTTGTTCCTTTGTTGAGATTTCCAAATACAAATTGGAAGAAAAAGTCTAAATAAAATATTTGCAAATAGACTAGCAGTGTACCATGTAATTTATCATGAATGACAATTTATTAAGGATATTTCATTATCAGGGAATTTATGAACCTAACCCATTATATAAAAAATTAAAGAAGAAAAATTATATGGTCTCATCAATGTGCTGAATAAACATTTGATAAACTTTAACAAGGATTCCTAATGCAAACACTAAGTTAAGTAAGAATAATATGAAACAAATTTTAATGAAAGCTATGCTGGAAAGTTTACAGCAAATAGTATTCTAAGTGGCAAAACATTAAAATCATGAAATTGCAATCAGGCATTTTCTAATATTTGTTTTGGAGATTCTAGGAAATTCAATAAGAAAATAAAAGTTATTGGTACAGATCTTGGCAAAGAAGAACTGAAACTATATATTTTAAAAATTTCTTAAAGAAACTTTAGATTATATAAATGTTATCTAACACTTTAACAACATTCCTTCATTAGTGTGTACATTTGTTATAATTGATGAACACATATTGAAGCATTGCCACTAACCATGGATTATAGTTTACATTATAGTTTATACTCTGTTGTTGTTGGCATGACGACCCTGTCTGCTGTGGGGTTTCGGCTCGCCACCTCTGGGTTTCTCCTGGTGGCTCTCCCCAGCCAGTCAGGAGATGAAGGAGTCCCCAAGTGGCCCTCCCCAACCAGCAAGGAGACGAAGGGAAGCGATGGGGAGGCGAGGGAGAACGGAGGGTTTTCAGCTCGCTGGGGCCCAGGCGTCCCCGGACACGGCGAGCCGGGTACACGGGGGCTCGTCGGGCTCAGGCGTCCCCGGAATCCGGAGTCTGCGCAGAACGATGAAGGAGGCGGCCGGGCAGCTGGTGGACAGCGAGTAATGGATCCGGAGATCAACCACACTCCAGAGACAAGGCTGGGCTACCAAGTCTAAGTTTATTAGGCAAACACTGTTACTTATACTAGGCGGGGGTAGGGGAAAGGGAAAAATGCAACGAGGCAGCCTCCGATTGGTGGAGGCAAACAATGAATGGGAGAGCACAACTGGGCGGCCTCCTATTGGTGGAGGCAGGCGTGTGACTAGGCAGCCTCCGACTGGTGGAGGCTGGCATCATGCCCAAATAAGGTTAGGCAGCTTCTGATTGGTAGGGACAGGCTTTATGCCCAAATAAGGTAAGGCAGGGGGAGGGAGAGGTAGAGCCGTACTGCAGCAGGGAGGGGAGGGGTGGAGCCGTGCTGCAGCAGGGAGGGAAGCGGTGGAGCGGTGCTGCGGCGGGAAGGAGAGAGGTAGATGTCAGCAGCTGATTGGCCGTAGCCAGTGGCGGCGGTGGGCATGCCCCGGCTACGGGCTGAGATATTCACCAGCGCAGCCCGGAAGGCTTCCACGCTTTCTCTGTTCTACCCCGACAAGTGCTAGGGGCTTTTAGACTGCCCCTGTTCTCCCCACACTCTGTCCCACACAATTTTGTAAGTTATGACAAAATATATAATGGGTTGTATCTGTCATTGCAACATCATGCAGGACAATTCCAATGTCCCCAAAATGCCTCCATGGTACACCTATTTTTCCCTCTCCCTCTTCTCAGAACCATGTGGTGGCCACTGCTTCAACATCAATGATAAAAGTTCTTCCATTGCTAGAATAAAAATCAGTCTATAGTAGAATAATAGTAAGTCTACTTTTGTCCATCATTCATTCCCCAATCCTGAGGATTCTGGGATGGTGATTCCCACTCTGCCTCTAATTCAGAGCAGGGCTTAGATCCCTTGGGGCAGATGGATGTGACTATCTTGCTTGCAGTTGCTGACTCTCTCTGTTCCTTGGGATGGGCATTGTCCATCATCATCATCACCTTGTTAGTTGTCCTGGGTGAGTCCAATGAATTGGAGAATATGTGTTGCAACTCTGCTGAGATTCAGGGCCCATCTGGCACATGGACAGACCAAAGATTTAAGTCTCTTGGACATACACCTGTCAAATCTAGTACTAACTATAGGTTCACATAGAAGGGGCAGAAGAGCCATGTGTAAGGAAACCACAAATGATTCCAACTCTGTGACAATGGGGAGCAGAAATTCCAAGGTAAGGTCCACTGGCAGGGTGCCAAACTCCTGAGCAGTCTGCACTGCCTATAGTGTCCGGATGTCTCTAAAACCCTCAGGAATCCTGGTACGTGAGGCTCTATTTACTGTGGCAGTCAATGAAATCCTGCTGAGATGTACAATAAACAAGAAAATATTAAACTCCCATCCTGGGGAGTTGTGCTCTGTTCCCAAACAGAGGGGCAAGAGTTTCTCCAGAATATATGCAGTACCTAATAAAAGAAAACAGACCAATATGTCAATCTCTCAGTATTATTGCAAGTAATTATGAATCTTATTCTTCAAAAAGTGAGACTTAGTGGTTACCATAGGCTCCAAGCGGAGGGGAAGGGAAGAATAGAATAGATGGGACATAGGGCATTTTTAAGGCATTGGAATTATTCTGCATGATCTTGCAATAACAGATCCAGGCCATTTTAAATTTCATCAACATTTATAAGAGTGTACAGTCCAAAATGTAAATGATAATGTAAAGCATTGACCATGGTTAGTAGCAGTGCTTCAATATTTGTTCATCAATTGTAACAAATGTACCATCCCCATATAAAATGTTATTAATAGGGAAGAGGGGAAAGGTGTTGGGTATATGGGAATCCCCTATTTTCTTTACATGACTTTTCTGTAACCGAAAGCTTCTTTGAAGATAAAATGGAAAAAAAATAAGACATGGGGGGAATATACAGAAGAAAATGTCACTATACATACAAGACAGCAGATTTTACAGTGATGAAAGACATAATGTCTAAAAATTTTTTTATTTAAAATATTTTAACATTTTTTGGTATTTTATTTGTTACTTTAAAAACTATCATTATTTCATTTCTTATTGTTATTTGGTTATTCTCTTGGCTTCATCTTTGGAGAGGTTTTGGATCACAGAAGAGTAACAACTGTGGCAAGGGAGGATCATTGGTGCAGGGTGTTGGCGATGGGGTGACGCATGGGAGGGGGTCATTTGGGGCATGCCTCTAAGGCATTTGAATATGTTTAAGTGTTCATGGGGCATTGTCATGGTGGGTGGAGACACACACAATAACAGAAAGAATATTGAATTCCCATCCTGGGGAGTTCTGCTACATGCTCTAACAGGACAGCAAGAATCCCCTGAGTACAGGGGCGGTGCCTAGTGAAGGAGGATGGGCCATTATGTGGAGCCCTTGATATTGATGATTGTACTTATGAACCTTTTCTTGTGAAATTGAAGCTTAGCTTAGTATTATATGTTGCCTAAGAGTTGTCTCCTGAGGGCCTCCTTGTTGCTCAAATGTGGCCTTTCTCTAAGCCAAACTCAGCATATA
This sequence comes from Chaetophractus vellerosus, assembly GCA_004027955.1. Taxonomy (NCBI): domain Eukaryota; kingdom Metazoa; phylum Chordata; class Mammalia; order Cingulata; family Chlamyphoridae; genus Chaetophractus; species Chaetophractus vellerosus. Next base: position 6,595 of record PVKH010017109.1, on the reverse strand, counting down.
AATGTACTACCTCCCCTCCCTTCCCCTGCCCCTGCCACCCGGCATGGGACATGACTGCTGGGAATGAGCCTCCCTGGTACTGAGGGATTATTACTAAACCCCAACTAGCAATGCACCTGGAAAAAGGCCTTGATCATAAGGGGGAAATGGTAAATACAAATGAATTTTTGTGGCTAAGAGATTTCAAAATAAGTCAGGTGGTCATTCCAGAGGTTATGCTTATGAAACTATATCTTTTTGTTAATTATACATTTCATGACAAAATATGGAGCTACTAGTAAAAAATTAATAAAATGATATGGTAATTGCATATAAAATAATAATATAAAGTATAGATTTTATTTATATCAGCAATGAGTACTTGGAAAGAAAATTATTTTTATTCACATTAGCAAAAACCTACAAAGTACTTATGAATGCATTTAAAAAGAAGGCAATGAGTGCTTATATAAAAATCATAAAACTTCATTAAGAGATAATAAGATTTTAGAAAATTGAAAGAAATACAAGTATGAGCAAATGAAAATGTCATTCATGTTTCTTACAAAGAATTAATAAAATGGCAATTCTCCCATTATTAATATGTAAACTTAATATAATTCCAAATAGAGCTCAATAGTTTTTTTCTTTATAAATAATTGGTTCAATGACTTAAAACCCATTTGGAAAGTATTCGTGTCTGAAAACATCCAAAAACATAGGGGAAAAAGATCAGTGTTGTGCTGACATAGAAATAAAAAACATTGATTAAACAGAAATTGATCTTGGTATACTCTGAATTTAATGGATGGCAAAGATAGTGTTTTTTAGTTCATGGGAAAAGGATGCTTGTTTAATAAGTGGTGTTGCTATAACTTACTATCTATCTAGAATGAGAGAAAATTAGAACCCTTTTAGACTATTTACAAAAATCTATTTAAAACTAAAGTAACAATATTTATTATTCAAATGCAACTTTATCCATTTCCAAATTTTGAGTTAATTTTAATAAAATATAATTGTTCATTTAGTAATTTAAATGAGCATTCAAAATGTTATTTTTTTCTGAAGTTAATCAAATCATTAGGCTCACAAAAAGTGAACATAATTTTATGTTTAAATGGGGACCAATTTAGGAGCACTAAAAATAATTTTGTTCCCAATTTCAACTGCACTCCTGTCCCTAATGCTTTGTCAATTAGCCATACAAAATAATCTTGAACTGTTTTTTTTTTTTTTTTTTTTTTTTTTTTTTTTTTTTTGCTGTTGTCTAAAGTAGCCTATCATTAGTGTTCCCAAGTACTCAGGATGTTTGTTGTTTTCAGAGACATTATTGGGTTCACTTACCAGGGTGTTTGTTTTGCTGTCAAGTCTAGCTCTTGATCTCTTGATCTCTTAGTCTTTTGGTCAGGGACAGTTTGTGGATCTGAGTGTTTTTTCCCCCAAAGGGAAATTTCCAAGGTCTAGCATAAATGTTTTTTTAATTTTTATTTTTTAAATTAGAGAAGTTGTGAGTTTACAAAGCAACCATGCATAAAATATAGGATTTGCATACACCAACACCTTGCACTTGCATTGGTGTGGAACATTTACTATTATTGATGATAGCACTATTTAAAAAAAAAATTGTGCTATTTAAAAAATAGTAGTTACCTTTCTTACAATTGCTGAGAGATTATTAAAATAGATCATCCATTATTTATATTAGATGTATTTTTTCCCATGTGCCATCCTATTATTACAACCTTGTATTAATTGCACATTCATAGCATAAATGTTTTGATCCATATTGGGAAGAGATTTGGAATCATAAGATTGCTTGTTTGTTTTTTTTTAAATTTTTTTCTTATTTTCTTGTTTCATATTCAAGGGTCCTCTGGTTATTTCACCACCATTTCTAATAAGAGATTCAAAAACATTTCCAATTATGAAGCTAAGTACAATTTTGTTTACATGATATTAAAATGGATGAAGCAATTTACACGAGATGTGTATTTTAACCTCAGAGTCCTTTGAGTGAAAGTTTTCGTGCTTTAATTATTGAGATAATTACCTCCATTATCCACTCCAATTTGTTGTCTCTCAAGCAGTATTTCTCAAAATTGTTGAACCATGTCCCTTTGATCAATATGAAAATCTTAAAAACCACTCTCTTCATCCCACTCAACTTCTTTCAGGGAGTTTGTTTCACAAATTGAGAATCTTCTTGGTTGGTTGGTGGAGAGAGAATATAGAATCAGGATAGGTGTTCCCGGCTCTTTCCCCTCTTTGGCGGGTGGAGGAGGCTGAAAAGGTGCTGGGCGCGCTTCCCCCTTCCGGCGACGTCCCCGGCCCTCGAGCTGCACAGTCTCTCAGACGCACGACAGTCGCCCGGATATGGCTCGTGGACAGCAGAAGATTAAGTCTCAGCAGAAAAATGCCAAAAAGTAAGCTGGACAAAGAAACAAGGACATGACCAAAAGCCTGCTGCCAAAGCTGCATTAATATATACCTGCACTATCTGTAGGACACAAATGCCAGACCCTAAGACCTTCAAGCAGCACTTTGAGAACAAGCATCCTAAGACTCCACTTCCTCCAGAATTGGCTGATGTTCAGGCATAAAGTTGTTTACAGGTGAATTCATGACACCTTTGGCTCTTCTACTGTCTCAGACCTTAGGTAACAAACCTGCAGCTGCTTTTCTAACAAACTGTTGATTAGGAAAAATAAAAGGGCTACAGAAACACTCATTTTTATGCTGTTCTCTTTTGGGCTTCATGCAGAGACAATTCTGTGTAAAATGTACAGTTGACTCTGATTTGGAAATCTGAAATCAGTCCATCCTTGTTTATAAAAATTTTTTTACTATTGTAATTATATTGATGTTCATATTGTGTAAAATAACTCATTTAATAAAGCAGTACTTTGATTTTACAACATCAAAAAACAAACAAACAAAAAAGCCAAGATAAACCCAGGAAATGGTTTCAATAATTTTTTTATTTTTTATTTTTATTTATTTATTTAACTGTAGTTTGTATGAAGGAAATATAGGGAATCCTTTTCCAATGGAGACATTTAGGTTTTTTTTTCTTTTCACTTTCTGTATGTGGAGGTTGGCACATACAATGTTTAAAGTTTTAGAAGAAAGATTTTTTTAAAAAGAATCCCTGAGGCTAAGGAAGAAGTCAGATTCTTTCAGCATATTAATGAAGATATAAAATATTTGCTAGCAGTAGGTTAATCTTTGCAGTACATTTACCACTCTGAGGCCAGACCAGAGAGTGGTTTTATCTCCTTGTCTTCCCTACCTTTAGGCTTCCCCCTCCACATTTTGTATCTTGTCCCCTATCCAGCTCAGTACCTGGACAGAGAGAAAGAACAACAAAGCACCTGCTGTGGTCCCTATATCAGAGGAAATGGGATATTGTGGTAGGAGAGAAGTGCTTAATAGAACGAATGGTTGGGAGGGGAAGCAAGGAAGTAGGAAGTCAAGGAAGACAACTCAGCAGAACTCTGAGGATTGTGAGGTCAGTTCTCAATTCTAGAGCTTCCTGGGGGTATTTGCTAACAACACAGGTTCCTAAGCCCCACCTCCAGGGCTTTTGACACTGTTTCTGAGAAGGAGGTTTAGAAATCTGAATTTTATCCAGGCATTTTTTTAAGAAACATTGATCTAGGATTAAGATAGGGCAACTCAGGATAATTTTTTAAAACTAAATAAATCATCCCTGACTCTGAGCCATCTTAAAGATTCTGACTCCTTGAAGACAGTCACAGTGAACATTTTTCTGGTTCCACTGTGTGTAAAATAGGCTTAAAAGGCTTATTTGTGTGTTTGCGTGTGTATTTGCGTGTGTGTGTGTGTGTAAATAATACCTCTCCTCTATGATAAGAAAGATAACATCTATTTAATAACAGTTAAATTTCAGTGGCCTAGAAGCCATTAAGTCTCCATAAAGAGACTTTGCATATGACCAGCCTTATTTGTTGATTTTATTTTTCAAATTTTTGCTGTCCCTGTGTTTAAATGTTCCTAGGAATGGTTGCAAATGGGTGAGGGGAATGTTTCTCATTTTTCCTCTACAAATCCTTTGCATTATGTGTTTCACAATTGTAAATTCCAATGCTATTTTGAAAGAAACAAATAATATGGTTCAAAATATTTTTACAAATTTAATTTGTTTTTAAAAATTTTAAATTTATTTTTATCTTTTTTTTTTTTTTTTAGGAGGTACCGGGGATTGAACCAAAGACCTCGTACATGGGAAGCAGGTGCTCAACAACTAAGCTACACCTGCTCCCCTTTAATTTGTTTTTACCATGACTAATACCATTTTCTGTGTTAGAAATAGCTATACATTTATCTTAAAGAACCTTTGAAAACATTTTCAGAAACATACCAATAAACACAGTTTCTTAAGTTTTAAAAAATATTTTCTCTTCAATAAAACTAGTACCTACTTATTGTAAATTTTTAATGAAAATCAGAAAAGTAAAGAGAAGTGAATTAAAATCACTTGTAAATCATATCGCTGATAGACAATATTTTATTTATGTGTATGTGAATATATATAACCCACATATAAATCTATGTGCTGGGGTTATAATATACTTAAAAATACTGATTAATTATCAGATAATGTACATCATTTTAAGTCATCCTAAAATATTAATATTAATTGCATAATAGTCCATTGTGTTGATTTTTACCACAGCTCTAAATGAATAAAGATCAAATTAGTGCTGTCAGTATTGTAGCATTTTTAGAGTGCATTAGATGGCCAACTCAAACACCTCTGTACATCCTATCTATGAATACGATTGGTTATTGCAGTTAGTTTGAAGTGGCTCCCAGGAACAATGATGTGTGAGGTACAAGGGCCACAAAATAATCTCACCTCGAAAGCAGTATTTCTCAACCTTGGTGCTATTGGCATTTTTGTCTTTTTGGCTGGATAAGTCTTTACTGTGGGTGACTGTCCTGTGTTAACCTGATCAGAAATGTCTCCAGACAATTCTAAATGTCTTTGCATCAGGGGTTGGGGAACTTCCCCTTTGTGTGAACCACTGTGTTAGCAGAAATTGGTCATTAGCTGTCTCTTACACATAAAACCATGCAAACTGTGTAAATGAGTCTCTCTCTCAGGAGGGTTCTTGAAGGATAAAACCACATGCAAAAAAGATGGAGAGCCAGTGTGTTAATGAAGATAGTCATGTTTATTAGACCTGTTTTGAGTAGTACATTATTCTCTAAGTTCATAACCACAATCTAGCCCATCAACACCATTGTGAATAATTACCAGAGATGAAGAGGGCTGAATAGAAGAGGTATTCATGTCAATCATCTTATCTGAAAATGTAACTGAAAGCACGTGTTCCTCTCTTCATGAGCAGCATCTTTTATTAAAAACATGGAATCAACTAGCACTTTTAAACCTTGAATACCTTTTCCCTTGGTCTATTCTTTGTGTTCCGTTTTTTTTTTCCTGATAAGTTGTTGTATGCTTTATATCTTAAAACGACTAAGACTGAAGGTAGAAATTCAAGGTTGTTGCATTAGCTATGCAGGTACCGCTATCTAAATTGTAGTCCTTTTTGACATTGCTGAATCTAAGAGTTCTGAAATTGAACAATTCTTACTCTATGACCATACAAAAACATGTTTATTAATACTGGCTGAAATGCCCTTTCATATTTTAATGTGTGATTTATTCACATCTCATAAGATTGTGATTAGCTAAGAAACTTTCCCTGAATATGTTTCTTGATACTTTATATGGAATTTCATTTCCAAAAATGCATGTTAAGATGTGTGAAGCACTGTTGGATAAACCTATTTGAAATAAGATAATGTAGTTAGGGAAACTTCTACCTGAAAACCAGTTCAGGGATATTGACATAAATTAAACAAGAATAATACATGCAATGTTCAATTAGATAACTAACAAAAGGACAAAACATGGGAGGGAAGAATTCTGACAGCTATAGTTCGGAAATGATTTTCAGGGTTTCCATTTGAATAGAAATTGTAGTATGATCAAAATTTTTAAAAAAATTTGGACATCTTGAGAGTTTAGAATATGTATATAAGAACTGGGGAAGGGTAAATACATTAAGAAATGTGCTGTGGTAATGAACATTGCCGTTAGTCTCGAGACACTATTCCTTATTTATTCTTTGGGCAATAGTACCGATTTTTATTCAGGAATCCACTCCATAGCAACTCTTCTACGCACATGCTTGGGAGTGGCTGCACCATTGCTCAGGAGTGTGGGACTCAGTCCTAAAAATGTCAGTGCGATTTATTTTGCTGGCTACCGTGATTAGTTGAGGATTGACATGTGTGATGGTTAGGCTAATTTGTCAACTCGGCCAGGTAATTGTGTCCAGGTATTAGGTCCAGCAAGCACTGGGCTAATTGTAATACAAGAGCATTTATGAACTTCGATCACCAGTGAGTTTACTGCATGGATGGCTGATTACATCTGCATCAATCAGGGAAATTGGATCAAGAATGGATGACGCTTTTATCCAATCAGTTGACTGCCTTAAAAGGGGAACTGATTTCAACATTCAGAGAGAATTTCCCAAGTTGTTGTTGGACAGCCAACTTCTCCCAGAAACTCATCAAG
>PVKH010017108.1:0-15518 GCA_004027955.1 Chaetophractus vellerosus | reverse complement strand
TCCATGCTTTTCTCCTTAAAGCTGTTTCTCCTTCCATGTCTCCTTTCCATTTTCTTTTAAGATCAAGTGAACAGTGGTTTTGTTCATACAGCTCTCTCAAAAACTTTGTTGGTTTAGCATGCAGGAAGCAGGGGTCTAAGCCATCAGACAGTAAGACTTTCCACAAGTCTTTCCTAGATAACTGCATCTTCTATTCTGATTTACAATTTCCAGGTTTAGCTAAATCTTCAAATGAGGCACTTTGATTTGGAAACTTGATTTCCAGAAAGTTGGAAGTTCCGGAATCAGTTTCTGTTTTCTTTGTGCCCAAAATTTCAGTCCTTAGTGTAATTCTTTCATCTAGCATTTTGCTATAAGTTACAAGGAGAAGCCAAGCCACATTCTCCCGGTTTACTTTGGAAAGTACTTCAGCTAAATGCTCAGGTTTGCCGTTTTCAAATTCTGTCTTCCCTATAACACCAGGAGTTAATCTTGCTAAGTTCTCTGCAACTTTAAAACATGCATTGCCTTTCCTCCAGTTTCCAATCATAGTTTCTTCATTTACTTCTAAGGCATCATAAAAGTCTCTTTAGCATCCATCTCACAATTGTTTCCTTCTAAGGCCTCATCAAAAAGAACTTTAGGCTCCATATTGCTATCAACAGTCTCTGCAAAGCAATCTAGGCCTTTTCCATCAAGCATTTCATAATTCCTCCAAAAATACCCCTTACCCATTTATAAAAATGTTCCAACATTTTGGTAATTGCAAAATGCACTTCTGCACTCCTCGGTACCAATTCTGTATTAGTCAGCCACAGGGGTGTTTTTGGAAATATACCAAAAATTTGTCAGTCTTTATAAAGGTATTTATTTGGGGTAGAAGCTTACAGTTACCAGGCCACAAAGCATAAGTTTCTTCTCTCACCAAGGTCCATGTGTTGGAGCAAGACAGCTGCCAACGTCTGCAAGGGCTCAAGCCTTTGGTTTCCTCTTCTGCCCGCTGGGGCTGCACCTCTCTCTGGGCTTAGCTTCTGTTTCCTCCACAAGTTCTGCTGTACACCATGAGGCTCTCTATGCTTTGCATCTCTCCACAAGGCCAGCTATAGACTATTAGGCGAACGGCTCGCTTGTCTTCTCCTGGAGCGCTCCTCTCCAACATCAGAATTGCATCTCAAAAATCTGCTTCTCAAATCTGCTGCCTTGCTTCTTACACTTGAGATCACACTGACCAAGGGGTGGGGCTCAACGCCCTACTCACTGCAGCCCAGTCAACGCCCTAATCACAAACCAATCATGCCCAGATGAACAGATGAGTTTACAAGCATGATTCAATTTATATTTTTGGAATTCATAATTAGATAAAACTGTCAAACAATTACAGCCTTCAACTGATTTGGTGAGATTTCTCTCATTGTTGGAGGCAATTTCCTTAGTTGATTGTAGATGTAATTAATTAGCTATAGATACAACCAACTTACTGATGACTTAAATCCACAAAATATCCTCACAGTGTCAGGCCAGTGCTTGCTTCGACAAAACACCTGTATACCATGACCTAGACAAGTTGATACATGAACTTAACCATCACACCATGCAGGTTAGCAAAATAATTAACCAGAGAGAATCACAAAAACCTCTTGTTACATTATCATGTTAGCATGCCATGTGAGCTAAACATAATACTTTATTTACATCTGGAGGCAGAAAAAATATGTAAGGATGATGATGGTGTGGTTATAATGAAACTGAATTGTTGGGTTTCTTCTCATTTGCATCATCCTTTCTGTAATTTCTCAGAGGGAAGAGTTATTAATTTCCTTTTGCTACTATAACAAATTACCATAATTTTAGTGGTGTAAATCAACACACATTTACTTTCTTAAATTTCTGGAGCTGAGAAGTCCAAAATCAGTTTTACTAGGTTAAACTCAAGGGGTTGGCAGGGCTGCTTCCTTCTGGAGGCACTAAGGGGAGAATCCATTTATTTGGCTCATGATCCCTTCATGTTATCACTTTAAGTTCTTGCTTCCAGTAACTCATCTTCTACTACAAACTTCCTGACTCCCTCTTGTAAGGGCCTTTGTTATTACATTGTGATTGCAAGAACCAATTAAGATAATGCATAAAACTCTTCCCATCCAATGTTCCTTAACTTAATCACATCTGCAAAATTTCTTTTGCCCTATAAGGTAATATATTCATGGGTTCCAGGGATGAGGACATGGACATCTTTGGGCAGCCATTATTCAGCCCAGATGGTATTGCCCTTTTTCTGCTTCTTACCACATCACTGTAAAGGGTATAGCTCAAGCTCAAATACATAGCAGAACTGAGATTTTAGCAATGATACTAGGTAGAGAGGAATAACTTAATTTGTAACAAGTAACCCCAATTAAAAGAGGAGTGACAACAATAGAGAAAAGACAACATTCATTCCAGACTGGGTGAGTGATGGTGGACACCTATCTGCTAGCAGTCGGCAATCCTCATGGGCATCGATGGAGAAGGACAACGATAGGCTCACTCACCTCAGATATAGCTTCCTGGTCTGGCAACACTTGGCCCCACAGTGGATCCCCATTCTTCAATCTCACCCACTCCTCTGTGTGGCTTATTTCCTCCTCTCCTTCCCCTCCCTTCTCACTAAAATTGTATCATAAATATTGGGCAAATAATTTTGACTGGAATTTTATCTTGGAAAATTACATTACCTTTTTTGAAAGTAGGTTCATTCTATCTAATGGAAAAAAGTATAGCTTACATTGCTATGCTACCTTAATTTTTTATAAAAATAAAACAAAAACTGAATAGTTTCTTTTTTAGTCAATTTCCAAGAAAAGTGTTTCATAAAAGCAAACAATATCTTTAAACCTGATCTTAGCCAAAAGGCTGAGAAGTGATCATACAGAATCTTTAAAGTCATATTTTATTACTTTATTTTGCAGCAAGATCATGAAGAAAATCAATTTTGCCGAACAATTCCAGAGCTTAATCAGTTTTCTCAAGGGCATACCTTAATCCATCTGCCCATCCATAATTCTATTAATTCATTTCTACATTAATTTATCTAATCATTCAACAGATACTTATCATGACTTTTATATGCTGAGCACTATTCTAAGATCGTAAATGCAGTGGTGGATAAAATTGCCAAAGTCATTGTCATTATTTTTGTGGAAAAGACAAACAATAAATGAATGAATAAATGAATGCATGTATAATATCATGTCAGGTAATGACATTCTATGAAAAAATGTTTATGTAAAGCAAGGTAGTGGACCGTGAGTGAGAGCTGTTCTGGGTGGTAAGGGAGGACTGGGGTGACACTTGAAGAAAGGGAGCATGTCTGTTCTTGGGAAGTTTTTGGGAAGAACATGCCAGATCCAGAAAAAGGAAAGCCAAGAGTCCTGAAGGAGGATCAGGGCTGGTTTGTGTGAGGAATACCCAGGATACCAGTATGATAAGAGTAAGAACCTAAGAAGTAAGAAACATTGTGGGGAATGAGCTTTAGAGAGATGTTCAACTGACAGATCATATGGAGAACTGTATAGAGTTGAAATTGGTGGATCTACAGTAAGGAAATGACATGATCTGCTTAGAAGAATTTATAGAGGGGAAGGATGAAAACATGGTCCTCAGTTAAGAGATTATTTCTGATGTCTGATTAGGTGGAGATGGTGGCTTGGACTACAGTTAAGAGTTGTAAAAAGTGTTTGGATTTGGTATGTATTTTCAGGGTAGAGCCAAATGATTGTCTATAGGGAGTGAGAAAGATAAAGTCAGGTGTCAAAGGAAACTTCTAGCATTCTCATCTTAAAACTCTAGTTGAAAATTGAGGCTGTATATTGAGTTGCAGAACAGTGGTGTATGAACAGGACTGGGTTTTTCAAATTTGTTTGCTTTCTTTGTTTTGTGTTAGATATTAAGTTTGAAATATTTAGTCATCTAAGTGGAAATGTTGAGTAGAGAGTTGGATATGCAAGTTGAGAGATATGGGGAGGTATAGGGGTTGGAGGTATAAATTTGGGAGTTGCTAGCTATTTTACTAATCAACCGGTATATTTTCATTTAAAGGACCTATTAATCTATTCTTTCTGATTTTCTCAATTAACTTGCCTGATCCACAGATCACAGATGTCCACCAATATTTCAATCATCAACTTTGGATTTTTGAAGTTCCTTTTCTTTATAATAGTTACAATTTCGTATTACACACTATTTGCATTATATTTGGCTAGTTCTGTCAGAAATTTGCAACAACATATTATCAGCACAAGATGGATTGGCAAAGACACTGACTGACTCAATGGGTAATGCTATATATTAAGGTCAAGTAAACAATAGCTAATTTTAAAGTAATCAATTTATTAGTGACATTTTCCAAATATGAGGATTCTTTTATTCCTATAACCTTGCAACTTCATTAATTTGAATAATAAATATCTATAAAACAATAATCTCCTATAAGACCGATAACTAATTTTACAGATTCAACATTAATTTGTTAAAAAATATTTTGGGGGCCGGCTGGATAGCCCAGTGGATAGGGCACCGGCATACCGCATGGGAGGCCCCGGGTTTGGTTCCCGGGGACCTCTCCTAGCGGGCAGACCGCCTTGAGAATGGCAAGCCACCATGGGCGGGCCAGAGCCGCCATGGGCAGGGGCAAAAAGCTGCCATGGGCAGGGCAAAAGCCGCCATGGGCAGGGCAAAAGCTGCCACGGGCAGGGCTGGTCGCCCACGAATGGAGCACAGCCAGCCACCCATGAACTGAGAGCCGGCCGTGAATGGAAGCAGAAGCCGCCCACAAGCGTGGAAAGCCGTGCCTGCGCAGTGACCAGCCTCGGCGCGTCACTGCAGCGGGGGGGAAAGGAGATATGTAATAAAATAAATAAATCTTTAAAAAAAAATTTTTTGGCCCCTTACTATATGACAGCATTATTTAAAATGCTAGGTATGTAATTATGAACAAAAGAGATAAAATGCCCTCCCCTCATGGAGCATACATTCTAATGGAGAAGCTAAAAATGAGACAAATAAGTAACATATATAATGTCATAAGATGCTAATGAGAGAATAAGAAGTTTTAGGAAGGGGGTGCCAGAAAGCCTTAATGCAAAGGTAACTTTTGAGTAGAAAACTGAAGGAAACTGAGACAACAAATCTAAGGCTTAAGGTCAGGCAGAGAGAAGAGAGTTTTGTCTGACTCTAATGTCTACTAGTCTAAACTGTGCAGCTTCATACATTTTCTCAAGGGAGCATAACTTAGATATTATATGGATAACCTCGTGTGTTTTGCTAAATATTCAAATGGCAATTGTCTGTCTAACTTTTAGTTAAAATATATATATTGATTCTTTCTGATTAAGTAATGAAAAAAATGGTAAGCTGTTGAAAATATCAAAATGCCTATACTCTCTGAATTGTGTAGGAGCATAATTTAATTATAAACATATTAAATATTCAAATATTCCTCCTCTAAAAACCCCACATATTTAAATTTGATAGTTTCCATTGAAGTGAAGGAAAAACAACCTTCTTTTTTCATCCCAAGGCAGTGTCTTCAGGAAAAAGTAGAAACTATTTTTAAATGTAGCTTAGCTCTTCAAAAGATTCTGAGACAAAAGAAACCATCTAACTCCATGTTACCAGAAGTGCTTAAATTATCAAAGTGGGTTAAGATGGCTGAAAATTTTTTGAGCACACAGAATTTATGTATAAGCCATTTGTTGGAAGCCATGAATAATCGTCATATTTATTTCTTGTAAGATATTGTAACCATAAATTATTCTTGCATTTGTCCATTTTCACTCATTCATTCAATAAAAATTTACTGAGTACTTCTTGAAATGTAGAAAATGCATTTAAGTTGATTTCATTACCTATTACATACTTTGGCTGGCTCACTTCCTTCCATCCCCAATGGTCATTTTCTATTACTTGAACACCCTAAGCATGTTTTTGCTTCAGGATTTTGTATTTGCTTTTCCTTCTTACTGGAATGCTATTCCCAGTCATTTGCAAGGCTGTTTGCTCAGATATTAGCTGCAGAGAATGGCCTTCCTTCACAATATACCTAAAATAGAAGCCCTGATCAGTCTCTTCACACATCTTTATTTCTTCATATAACTTAAGACTTATTATCTAATAAAATAATAGCTGTCATATTGCTTTATATTGCATTGTTTTAAACCATTGGTTTAGTTGTATGTTTCTTCTTTGTCTCTCTCACTACAAGTTAGCTCCAAGAGGACAAATAATTTATCTGTTTTCTTTTTCATTTAACTGTGTATTCCACTCTCTGGAAAAGTGCCTATGACATAGAAGGAGCTCAATAAATATTTACTAGATGAATTAATAAATGAAAAAAGTAATGGTAAATTATAATCAGTAAATGCCCACTGTTTGTTCAACATCCTACATATGTATCCTTCAAATTAATACAGGTTAAGGTAGGAACAAGAGGAATTCATCTAAATAACCTCATAATGAATTTTTACAGTGAAAATTAGAATCATATTATTTAAATCCCAGAGACAGGGGAGCAGGTGTAACTCAGTGGTTGAATGCCTGCTTCACATGTACAAGGTCTTGGGGGTCCCAGGAGTCCCAGGTTCAATTGCGGTACCTTCTGAAAAAAAGGGTAAATAAACCCCAAAGATGGAGAAATGGTTGCCAGGTTTACAATTTGACCAGAACACTGCATTCATCATATTTTATGTTATCTTAAAGAGGGTGGGGATGGGCAAAGGCAAAGAATCTAGGTATATAACTAAAGAAAACATTAAAGATAATGATAACAGTATTATCCTATATTAAATTAGTAAGCACATAAAATTACATTTAAATATTCAACCATAGCATTTCCTATGTTCATTTCTCCATTGCATCCTTTTATTTGGTCACTTAATACCTACTTGTTCTGCATTAGAATCCAAACTGATATCTATTGAGAAAGTCATCTTTTCCTTCCAGACTTTCAGTCCTGCAGGTCAGAAATCAAAAGTACATGTTAAAAAGGCAGATTATAAATGAATGGAATGAAGTACCATGTATGAAATATCAATGTGGCTATTTGGTCCACTTTCTATCATATGCCGTAATTCTTTTCCAATTTCCAGCTAAATGTCTTCTAAAGATGTCATTCATGGTATAGCCTATTGCATCCAGTCTTTAAAACTATTTAACTATTTGAAGCCACTCCATTTAGTCTCATAATAGCCAACTCATTTCATATAAAATAGTTTCCATATTTTAGAACCTATGCCCTTTTTTTGCTTGTATTTCTGTGAAAAAATGATCCATTCACCATTTCTCAAAAATTCTAGAGCTTTAGTTTTACTCTTTTTAGAAACAGATTTACTAGTAATGATTCTAAAAAGAAGAGAATTCCCATGCCTCACTCATAAATGCCTTCTTCCATTAATATATTTTTTATTTATTTTTTAAAAAAGATACTTAGATTACAAAAATGTTACATAAAAAGTAGGGGGGATTCCCATATGCCCCAGTCTCTACACCTCCCACATTTTCCCACATTAACAACATCCTTCACTGGTGTGTTGATGAACACATTTTGGAGGTCACAATTAATGAACACATTTTGGAGCATTGCCACAAAGCATGGATTATAGCTTACATTGAAGTTTACACCCTTCCACATAATTTTGGAAGTTATGGCAAGATATATAATGGCATGTATCTGTCATTTCAATGCCATTCAGGACAATTCCCAAGTCCTGAAAATGCCCCCATAATACACCTGTTTTTCCCTTTCCATGCCCTCAGAACCTCTGGTGGCCACTGCCTCCACATCAGTGGTATAAGTTCTTATTGCTATAATCCAATAATTCTATAGTAGAATACCAATAAGTCTACTTTAGTCCATAGTTCATTCCACAATCCTGAGGATTCTGGGATGGTGATGCCCACTCCACTGCTAAGTGAGAGGGGGCTTCAATCCCATAGGGCAAATGGATGGGACTCTCTTGTTTGCAGTTGTAGACACTCTCGGTTCCTTGGGATAGTTGTTGTCCATCATCATCTCCTTGTTAGTTGTCCTGGTTGAGTCCAGTGAACTGGAGAGTCGGTGTTGCAACTCCATTGAGATTCAGAGCCCAGCTGGTACAAAGACAGCCCAAAGATTTAAGTTCTTGGACATATACCTATCAACTCTAGTACTAACTATAGGTTCAAACAGAAGGGTCAGAAGAGCTATGTGTAAGGAAACCACAACTGAGTCCAACTCTGTCATACTGGGGAGCATAAATTCCAAAGTAGGGACCATGGGCAAGACACCAAACTCCTGAGCTATCTGCTCTGGCTATAGTGCCTGGATGTCTCCAGCCCTCAGGAGCCTGCTATTTGAGGTAGTATTTACTTTGGCAGTCAATGAGATCCTGCTGAGACGTGCACAAGTGTAACCTCTGCAATGACTTCCTGACTCACTTTGAAGTCTCTTAGCCATATAAACTCATTTGTCTTTAACTTTTCCCCCTTTTGGTCAAGGTCTTTCTCCAGTTGCATTGCTAGTTGGTGCTTGGTTGTAATCCCTCAGTGCCAGGGAGGCTCCTCCCCATGAGTCATGTCCCATGCTCAGGGGAAGGTAATGCATTTATATGGTGAGTTCGGCTTAGAAAGAGGTCACATTTGAGCAAAAGGAAGATTTTTGGGGGATAACTCTTAGGCACCCTGTAATACTAGGTTAAGTTTCAATTTCAAAAGTAAAGGTTCATAAGTATCAATATCAAGAGCTCATCAATGGACCATCCTCCTTCTCTAGTCATTGCCCCTGTACTTGGGGAATTGTTGCTGTTCTCTTAGAGAATGTGGCAGAGGATGGGGATTCCATATTCTTTCAGTTATTGTGTGAATCTCCACCCACTGTGAAAATGCCCCATGAGTATTTGAACACATTTATATATAAATGCCTTCTAATAGACACTACTGGAGATTTCTGTCCTCTGCTTAGAAACCCTCAATAATGCACCATTACCTCTAAAATAAAATTGTACTTCCTCCTGATTGCATAAATACACAACCAAAACATCCAAACTTTAAAATTAAGAACCAAAATTTCCCCAAACATATTAATTAAGCACATATTATCCAATATATAATCCAAAATTAAATTACATGTATGACTTTTTTTGAAAATGCTACTATATTTCTTCACATAAGGCCCTAATTTTTTATTCTTCACATGTACAAAATATTAAATATTTTTGAAACTTCAGCTTAAATCATTCCTCCATTAAGCTGGAAATCTATATCCTAGTGTGCTCTCTCTGTATTCCAAATCTAAACATCACTTTCTGCTCACCTACATGTGGTTATTTAAATGTAAATTAAAATTAAATGAAATTAAAACATCTCTTCCCTAGCCACACTAGTCATGTTTCAATTGCTTAATGATCACATGTAGCTAGTAGCTACCATACTAAACAGCGAAGTTCAAGGGTTAATAGTTAGGACAGTGAAATCATTGCTTTGGAGAATGCCAGTGGAACTGAATATTTGAATTCAAGAAAATAGAGGTGTTGAGTGGGTGCGATAGCCACTTTCTCATAGTTGAAAACTGTGCTTCAGAAGAGAGAGCTAACATATTCTCTGTGTCCCAAAAGGTCAAAATGAAGAAATTAGTGGAAAGTATAAGAGGATGGAATTCAACTTCCTATTAGAAAGGATTTTCTATCAGAAGCATTAAAGACAGAAGGCACTTATTTTGGAGGTTGGAATTTCCTCACTACCAGACATGTTCAAGCACAAATGGATGGCTAAACAGTAGAAAACACAAGGTAATTTGAGCCCTAAAAACATGGTTCAAGTATGTGACTCCAGTCATGTGTGCAATAGATGTAATGAATTGCCAGTGAAAAGCAGTGATGTTTCCCTAAGTTCCTTGGATATAAGAATTGTCTCTGAGGGTTGAAACACAGACCCCTAATTCCTAGGTCGATTCTATGGAACTAGAATTTTCAGGAGAAAAGCCCAATAATCTATGTATTTAACACTTATCTAAGTGATTCTAGTTTTAAAGGGGGAGATTGGGAAACTCTGAGGTAAATGATTTGCAAATTATAGATACCACTTCATCTCAAAAATAAGCTAAGTGGAAGAAATAAAGAAAAGAAATGCATTTCAGGAGTCTTGGGATCAGGAATGCCTATTACATATTAAAGTCCAGTAAGAGAGAGGAGAGAGTTTGCCTTTTAAAACTCAATAGTGTGATAATAACAAATAGACATGTTTCCTTACATCTAGAAGTTTAAATTCTAAAAGGTAAACACAACAAATGAACATAAGCAAATGAAGTATTAATGACATCTTTAAAAAACACTATTCAGACCATCAAAAGGAAAACTAGACTGACTCAACCTATACATAATGTATGGGTATAAGTAAGGTAGAAGGAAATATATGTGGTTTTAAGAGGAAAGTAAAAACATGTATTGTTGAAAACAAATGAAATATCATTTGAGGTGACTGTAAGACTTGGTACACTTTAAGGAAACCATGCACTGTGTTTACATAACTGAAATGGAAGAACTTATCCAGGTGGCTATAAAAGGCAAGAAGATTAAGGAAAGAGGTTGGAAAAAGAAAGAGATATGGGACTATTATTAAAGGCTTCTATTTAATTCAAGACACATTTATTTTATTGAGTGACTACTTTGTGCCTGGCAACGCACAACTTTCAGCAATGAAAGTATGTAGATTTTGTTACATTGTAGCATTCATGTGCTCCTAAATTTGAAAAGGGGAGGAACAATAAATAATGATTTTAGGTGAGAATGGCCATGATAGAGAGGTAAAGTGCTGGGGTGACTATAATTTAATCAAGTTGTTTTGGCACATATATTAAATGCATCTCTTGAATGAGAATTCATCAATTATAATCCAAAGATTGCAAATACAAAGGTAAACTCAAGTGTAATATAAAGCAATCACCCCAAAATTCAGAAGTTTTTGATATTGTTTTCAGGGATTGATTCCTCCTGCACATTTTACAGGTCTCTAACTTTATTGTTGAGTTTCATATGGTTGTTTTCCTTCCCACGGCTTCACCAAGTCCAGGCAGGTCTGAATTATATAGAGTGATGAATTAGAATCAGCATCACAAGTATTGATAATGGAAGTGATAATCAAGTTGCCAAATGACATAATAAAGGCAGGAAGAGAAGCAAAGAGGATTTAACAATTCCAAAGGGAAGAGGCTAACAGGATGTTGTGGAAATGTCCATGTTTCCCTCTGATCCAACTGATACTAAATTGATTTGGAATATGGTTTAAAAGAACCAAAACCATACTCTCTGGAAATTGGACATCTTTTCTATATATTTCATTAGATATTTTCATTAAAGGCAGAATTCAGATGTGTATCTTTTATGGAATTTATGAATTCAATACAATTTTATTTTGAATTTTCTATGTACCAGGCACTATGCAAGACATATGGTTATAGAGATAATTAAAACATGTTCCCTAGCCTCAAAAATTTCACAATTCAGTAAAAGATAGTGACTTGAAGTAATAATTTGAATACTCATTAATTCCTTGAACAAATAAATATTGAGAATTAATTTGTGCAAGGAGACATGCAAAATGCTTGGGAGGCAATGATGAGTAGAAGTGGTTTGGCAGATGGGAGCCGGCTGTAGCCCAGTTGGTAGGGCGCCGGTTTACCACATGGGAAGCCCCGGGTTTGGTCCCTGAGCCTCCTCGAATGGGCTTACCGCCTGGAGAATGCAAGCCAACATGGGCGGGGCACGCCGCCACAGGCAAAGGCAAGCCCCCGGGAGCAAGGGCGAGCCCCCACGAGCAGGCGGGCTGCCGCGCCGGTGAGCTGACTCAGCAGGTCGCCCCAGCAGGGGGAGACAAGCAGACACAGAGGAACGCAGAGAAAAATGAACACAGCAAGAACAAGCAGAAGGGGGGATGTATAGCAAAAAAAAAAGAGGTGGTTTGGCAGAATAATATTCCTTGAATATATCTATAGCCTAAGTCCCTGAAACCTGTGCATATGTTACCTCATATGACAAAGAAGGACTTTGCATTGGTGATTAAGTTATGGATATTGAGATAGGCAGATCAGCCTGGATCATCCAGATAAGCCGATATAATCACAAGGGTTCTACTACTTAGAAGAAGCAGGTCAGAGTCAGAGAAAGGAACTTGAAGATGCTTTGCACTGGCTTTCACAGTGGAAGAAAGAGCTATGGGTCAAGAATTGCATGCTGCTTCTAAAAGCTGGAAAAGGCAAGGAAATGACTTCTCTAGAGCCCCCAAAAGGAACTCAGCCCTGAGGACACCTCAACTTAGCCCAATGTGTTGGTTTGAGTCTTTTATGTGGACCCCAGAAAAATATGTTCTTAAATTGAAACCATTGTGAGCCTTTAATTAGATTAGGTTAGTTAAGGACCATTTGAGTAGATTGCTTCAGTAGGATATATCCCAGGGTGGGTCTTAATCCTCTTACTGTAGTCCTGTATAAATGGAGGAATAAAAAAGCCACAGACACAGAAAGAAGGCCACAGAGACAGAGGAACCCATTCAGCAGAGAGAACGCCACAAGAGGGAGAAGCTGAAAGCAATGCAACCCAGAAGAGAAGGCAGAGAATGGCAGAGCCACCACTGTGCCTTGCCACCACATGATAGGAATCCAGGATCACCAGAAGCTGAACTTCGCGGAGAGAGCTTCACCTGATGCCTTGATTTGGACATTTTTCTCAGCCTCGGAAATGTAAGCTTTAAATTTAATAAACCCCATTGTAAAAGCTAACCTATTTCTGGTATATTGCTCCCAGCCAGTTTTATCAAAGTAAAACACCCAGTAATACCAATTTCAGACTTTTGACCTTTAGAAAGATAAGATAGATAATTGGTGTTGTTCAAAGCCACTACGTTGGTACTAATTTGTTACAGGAACGATAAGACTTTTATACAGTAGGAGAAACCTGTTTTCTGTCCGTATGGGCCATACACTCCAGTAGGGCAAGTCATTAGACATGTGAGTAAAAGCGCCATGGAAAGAGTATACCATGCAATAAATAAAAGTACTGAAGAGTCATAACAAGCAATTATAAGTTTGAGTCATGGAAGTCTTCAGAGAATAGATGTTTGAACTGGATCCTGAAGAATACCTATGAGTTTGCCAGATAAAAACAAAAGGAAAGGCTTGTCAGGCAAAGGGAAGAGCATGTGAAAACTGGCAGCAGTGCAAGAGAATGCCACCCCTTAATAAGGTAAGAGGAAATTCAGTGTAAGACAAGAGAGGGACCAGAAATCTCCTTAGTTCCAGGGGATGTCCACCTTGCAGCCTGCATGAATATCTTTGCACTGTGCATCCCAGAGAGACCACAGGGCACGTGTGGTCCACAAGTGGGGCAGTGAAATGGCTCTGGTGAAGAAACTGATGAAGAAGTTTGGGGCCAGGCTGGAAAGGGCATCAAATGGCACTATGAATAGTGTGGATCTACTCCATAGTTACTAGGATCCCAAGAAGGAATTTTTAGTAAACAAGTGTCATTAACAGAACCTTATTTAGAAAAATAACACAATAGCAGTACAAGGGATATACTGGAAAGTACTCAGAGTAGAGCCCAAACCATTACTATAGCTGATATATATATATATCCAAACCAATCTAAACAAGTAATTATTCACAGAAGATAGAGAGAACCATTAAGACTTTTGAAACTCCTGAGCCATATTTGTTGAAATGACTGACAGGGTGGTAGAACGCTATTCTTCAATTCCTAGTTAAGTAGTGTATTAAGTGGTAAATGTGACAGTATTCACCCTTAAACCCCTGCTTCCTGTGGAATTTATATTGCTTCAAATCTTTGCTTCACATGAGAAGATAAAATTATCAAAAATGAAACCAACAACTGCTTTGCTATGATCTTTACTAACATTTTATAATTCCTAGAATATGGGTCATATTGAACTGTCACATGCTTCACTGAATCTTTTTTCCTGTGATATACATTTCTCATTCTTGACCTGCATTGGCTTGCTGGGGGGGAGACGGTATTTAGTGGATGGAGTACCAGCTGATGTGACAGGGACTCTAGATTTCTTTCTTTCCAATTCACTTCTCTCAGCTTGTTCTTTTGATCTTAAAAATAAAGACAGAATTGCTGAGCTTTCCAGCCTAACATGTATATACAACAGTTTTAAAAATATGTAGTGATAGAAAGAGGAAAATTCCAGCATAATTGGATTTAATGCCATCTTCGCATTATGTAACCATGAAATTTTTTAAGAAAGGAAAGTAAGCGCTTTTAACTCGATAGTTCAAGAGCAGGAAGGAAAGACCTTGTGGTCAGTGTAACTTACCATTTGATTTTGGCATCTGTGTGGTGGTAGTCTTCTTTAGTATGAAAGTAGAAGTTAATGAGGCCAGAATATATTAAAATTAACAAGCACTTCAAGGGTTTGAAAGTATTTTTTTATATTCCAATTCATTTCCATCTGTCCCTTATTAGCACATAGTGTACAATTTTATAACATAATTTTTCAAAAATATGGAGAATATTGACATTTTAAAACTAATAAAAATGAACAGATCATTGAAAAATGGAGTAATTAATGAAAAGATCAAAGAAGAGGCATGCACCTAGTATTTCCCAAAGCATTTTTCATGGCATAGTCATAGCTGCTACAAGAAAAATGAACACAGAGAAATATGATTGAAAAGTGCTGAGTAAAATAAATTTAAATATGCTTCTTTGATCTAAATCCTCATAGTCTCTAATAGGTTAGTTAATGTACATCCAACAAAGGGGCATGTTTTGCAGCTGTTATCGAATTAATTTGACCACAGAACCTTATTGTGTGTTCCTTAACCAGCATTTACAAAATCATCATCCCATGGAATATGCTTTGAAAAGTGCTATTTTAAAGAGCAGTAAGCACAATTCAAAACCCTTTATAAAGAATTATGAGGCCAGTTATTAACAGTTAATGGTTGCATCTACAGGGATCCAAATAAGAATAAATATTAGTTATTTATTTAAGAGATATTTAAGTTAAAAGAAAAGAAAAAATTCTCATCGAAGAGCTGGGCTGGGTGTTTGGAGACAGGTAGAATTTACTGCCATAGGTACCAGAACAGGGCTGAAGTGCAAATTATCTCTATTTTTGTTTATGCAATGATAGTAGCTACTATCAATTCTTAAAAAGCTGCAGAAATGAACAGATTGTAAATATAGTAAACTCCCATTAGAAGAAGAAAACATTCACAATGAGCTAGGGACTACCAAGGGTGAGAATATACCCTGTTTTCAAGAAGCTTGTGGGTCAGTGTCGGTTCCCGCCCGGCCCTGGCTGGGCAGCCCTGCGGGCTGCGGCCTGGGCGGCGACACAGGCTGGTTATGACCGTTCGGCGTGCACTCCGAAACGGCCGAGGAGGATGAGGAGGTTCTCAGGGAGCGGCACCCAGCCAGGGGCTCCCTGGTCTCCACAGATCGGGGTGGGGGGTATCTGGTAGAAACCGCGCGGCAACAAACGACTCGAGACCTTTCTCCTGGTTCAGC
>PVKH010017107.1:0-15533 GCA_004027955.1 Chaetophractus vellerosus | reverse complement strand
ATAGAAGGTAATAGAAAATTTACTTGTGGCACATTCATGAAGTAGAATTCTATAAAATACTGAAACTAAAGGATGCAGGACCATGCATTAACATGGAAGATGAAGAAAAACAAAAGAAATATATGAAGACAAATTGTATGACATGTATATAATGTTAAAACATGAAGCAATTGATGTGTAAAATATATAGTTTTAGGAACGCAGATGATTTATTTTTTAAACACTGAGAGGGAGTAATAAGTGTCTCAGAGAACATGGTATATGTGAAGCAGATTTTCAATGAGAAGATCGTCATTCTGTGTTGTTTCCTGTAGCTCCTGCCAGCTTTCTCAACCTAGTTTTCCAGCTTACTTGTCAGTTCTAGGAGCTATCCAATATCCTTTCAGAAAATTAATTTTCTTAAAGTGAATAAAGTTTTTTTCCTTTGTATTTTTTTTGTACTCTTCACAGCCAACATTCCTATTTATAAAACATAATGTTACCTGTATGGTTAAGGATAATCCTTGTATTTTAATAATGCATATATTCCTTGTGGAAAGAAAAATTGCCTTTACAATCAGATATTTTAAAAGTACAAGTAGGAATTTTTTTTAATTTTAGGGGGTTGAGGCAGGAAAAAGGGAAAAAACAAGAAAGAAAAATGACATGGCTTCTTCTCTCACTCTGCAATTTTTCCAGCTCTTTATTATATATTTTTCCAGCTCTTAATTCCTCGTGCACGTTGTTATTCTGACTGGAGAAAGAGAGTCTTTTTTTCTATATACACTGATTTTCTACTTTCTAGTAAAGCATCCCCGGTAGCTACAAAACAAATTTCAATTTTCCCTCCATATATTGGATAGAGGCCGGTTGTTGCAGTAAAGTTGGTATTCCATATTTATCCATTCTCCATTCTGTATGCTCAAATAATTTTAAGGTATAGATGCTGCCACTGTCAATATCTAAAGAAAGTTAACCTAGAGCTGCATTTTAAAGTATTAATACTACTGTAAATATTGCTGCAATTGCTACCAAAAGATGACATCCATTATATGAACAATACATTCAGCAAGGTGCTGAGTACTTAATTATTAAATAATTAAATCCTTAAAAGAATCTTATGAGATGAGGATTTATTTTTCACAATTTAAACATTAGAAAAAATAAAAATTAAATAAGTAATTCAAGCTTTCCCGGGTGTGAAATTGCAAAAGTAAGATTCAACCTCAAGTTACCTGAGTCATAAACTATTATTTCTACATATTATCATTCAATTCATATTTCCTTCCAGTCTCTGAGAAGATTGAGAACAATTTTAGAGCTTGGGACTCATCTCAGTAGTACTGAGCTTATACCTTAGCATCCCTCATTTAACTAAATGCTGTAAAGTTCCTTTAAATCTGTGAATAGATAGTGGGAACTGATACAAATCTCAGAATTTGAATAAGAAATTATGTTTTCACTATAGGTTGGGGGAAATTAAAGGTGTTTTCTTCTTTTTATTTATTTGTAATGAAAGATCATCCAACAATGGTTACATATGTTCTAATTGGTTTCATCACAGTCAGTTGTGTACTGTCACTTCATCTTTTTCATTTAAAAGAAATCAGTCTCATTGGAAAAGAAGTAATTGCCTATTCAAAATCCTCCTGAGACTGGGGTTTATCTTGGGATAATGTCCCACTAATAACAAACTAAAAGATAAATATGCATCTCTTATAAGACCTATTTCTAAAACCTGGAGGGAAAGCCTGTTAACATCTTGAACAAAATACATTTTACCATTCAAAATTCTAGATGGTACTAAGGTAGGTGACCAATTCCCTAAAGTTTCGACAAACTCTTGTAAATGTAGCAATGATAATAGATTGTCCTTAGATTAAAGGTCTAATTGCTGAACCTGTGGGTTGAACCTGTGTTGAACTTCAGTCTTTGTATATGTTAGTGGGTGAGGGGAGAGGGTGAGGGTGGTGGTAGCATAGATTTGAGTTGACCTTACACATGGTATTTTTAAAAAAATGCCCCCAATTTCTTGCACACCTTATAGCTCATGAGAGGTGAGCTGACTATGCCTATTTTAGAATTTGGGGGAATCCAATGTTCTAATTAATTCCATGCATCAGTAAACTGAACCTCAGAATCTATGAGCATATAACACATACTTACCCACAGTGTGGTTATTTTTTTTCTGTTTGTTCTTATAAATATCAACTCAGAAATCTTAGGCTTTTAAAGCCAGATATAGAATTATTTGAAAAAATACTGTGATTAACAATAATAGATATTAGATAATGTAAACACTTTGATACATCTGCAATGTAATAAATCCTCTAAAATATACTATGATAACTTAGTTTAATACTGATTTCAACCTTATGATATATCACTACAGTATTTAAACAGAAAAAAATATTGAAGCGTGAAGTTCAATGACTTGTAAAAGATTAGATGTCAGGCCTGATGTTAAACTCAGGTGTGCCTAATTCTAATTTCTGTAAGTTTGACCACCACAACACAATGCCATTTGATAAGAAGAGAGACTGAATTTAGTGTGGTTAGCACAAATTTCTCTCTTTTCTACATATATTCTTCTCAGTGTGAAATAAAAACCCATTCATGGGAACCTATTAAAAATAGCAGATTTGTTAAGTGAGATTTTCATGTGCGCCAGTGAAGAAAAACTTGTTTCAGGAGATTGCTCTGAGCTCAGATTGGCCTGAGGTGAATCAAATACAAGTGAAATTGTTCTCTTATTCAGCATTTGAATCCTGAACCCCATAAAAAGTTTTCAAGGCACATGGGGATTTAAGGAAGAAAAATGGGCTTTGATCTAAAGAAATTTATAAGTGGTTTATGAATATAAAATTCACATTAGTTAAAATGATTAATGGACATGTCATTGATTGATCTTGTGAATCTGACTTAGCCACCTTGTCTGAAAAATAAGGGTGCAAATAAGACAATTGCTGAGTTTCCTTTCTGCATTAACATATACAATTCAAAAACCTATCACATAATCTTGAAAAAAATAGAAAATATTTTGATGACATAGACACTAGAGTATTTTGATTAATAAGTGGGAATAGGAGTCTATGTGAAATTGGGTGCCTTAATTGGGCACCTTAATTAATTCTCTGTGCTCCAGTTTTCTCATCTGTCAAAACAGAAATAACCGTATCTACTTTATAGCATAATTATGGGATTAAACAAAATGTTTTATATTAAGTGCCTGGCAAATAATTTGACACATTTTCCATTATTTTTAGATGTTATTTATTTTATTTTATCATCATCATCATCATCATCATCATCAATAAGATAACTAGGTATTTTATCACAGTATACCAAAGTTGTACTTGATTTAAAAACCCAAATGAAAACTAGTCAAGGAAAGGAAAAGTTAGAACTTGCCTTTTTTGTTATGTTGTGATGGTGTTGCTTTTGGTAGTTATAGTAGTGGTGGTAGTGGTGGTAAGTTTTATATCTGTTTGGTGAAGTTTTGTGAAGTTGTTAATTTTTATTTGTTCCTATTTTTGTTGTTTTCAGTGAGGAAATAAAACAGGTTTTGGTAAAAATGTCTGATTTTAGTAATTTACATCAATAATCTCTAAACAAATATAGAAGCTTGCTAAACAAAAATAAAAGTTCCAATTATCATTAATCTCAGAGGACAACCTTCATAATTAACAGGGTATGTACCATTTCCAACTTTATTAATGAGGAGCTGATGACATAAAGATGAAATTATTTGGAGTGGTAAGGCAGAATTAGACCAGAGACCTCAGACATTTACTTTCTTCCTATTCTTCTAAGTTATGGCCTCTCTGTGCTAGTGATAACAAATAAAAGTCAGATAAGCAGGCAAATGTGATGAAATCCAGATCTCAGTGCAGAGTGTTTCTTTATAATAAAAAGGATGATGCTGATACTATCTCACTAGTTGAACTCCGTGGAGTCAATAACAAATAATCTTGTAAATTTGGTATATTTGGAGTACTTAATTATTCTTTTTTAAAAAGATTTATTTTTTATTTATTATATATCCCCCCTTTCTGCTTGTTCTTGCTGTGTTTATTTTTTGTGTTCTTCTGTGTCTGCTTGTCTCCCCAAACTGCAGCAACCCGCTGAGTCAGTTCACTGCGTGGCAGCCTGCCTGCCTGCTCTCGGTGGCTTTGCCCTGCCTGTGGTGGCTTTGCCCTGCTTGTGGTGGCTTGACTTCTCAAGGTGGCCTTCTCAAGGTGCTCTGCCCCTTCAAAGAGGCCCTGGGAACCAAACCTGGTCCTCCCATGTGGTAGGCAGGAGCCCTACCCATTGAGCTACAGCCAGCCCCCCTTAATTATTCTTTAATGTTAAATCTTTAGTTATAGGTTTGATGAAAATGACTTCAAGAAAACCTTTTTCACACTGGTTTAGTCAACTATATGGATAATTCAAGCTATTTATAAATACTCATGTTTCTTATAAAGTGGCAGTGATATAAATAGTTAACAAATATTCACTCATTTAATCTTTTCACCACCACAAAGTTGTTAAATAACTTTACAAATGTCACACAACCAGTAAGTCACAAAGCCAAGGTTTGAACCCAATCATCTCTTGCAAAACTACCACACTTTTAATTCTTAGTTAAGCTACCTCCCCAAATCACAGATTTTCTACTATATGATTATTTTGTTTATCTGAGGGAATTTTTTCCCTGAATTTTTCTTTATTTTTTTTAAGATTTATTTTTTATTTATTACATATCCCCCCCCCCTTTCTGCTTGCTCTTGCTGTGTGTCCTTTCTTCTGTGTCTTTCTATGTCTGCTTCTTGTCTCCCCCTGTCTTTGTGGGGATGCACCGAGTCAGCCCTCTGTGGTGGCGGCTTGTTCTGTTCGTGGGTGGATCCATTCCATTTTCATGGGTGGCTCCGCTCCATGTTTTGTGTGCAGCAGTCCTCCATGTTTTTGTGGGCTGCCAGCTTCTGCTTCACAGGCAGCAGCTCCGCTTTTTCACGGGTGACTTTGTCATGCCCGTGGGGGCTCTGCCCTGCCCTTGGTGGCTTTTTGCCTTGCCCATGGTGGCTCTGCCCCACCCACAGCAGCTTGCCTTTCTCAAGGCCATCTGCCCACTTGGAGAGGTCCCCGGGAACTGAACCCAGGTCCTCCCATGTGGTACCCCAACGCACTCTTATCCACTGAGCTATCTAGCTGGGCCCCTGAATTTTTCTTAACACTATTTTCCTTTACATGAAAATAGTAAAAGTGGGCTTAATGATCTTAGTTAATATCATTCAAACCTTCAAATCCCCATGTATTATTTTCTTAGCAACTTGTCTTTCTTGGATTTCAGCTATTCTACAGCAATCATTCCTAAAATGTTGGTAAATTTCTTAGCATCCTGGAAGAGTATCTCTTCCTTTGGATTTGCAATAAGAATGTTTTTCTTTGCTTGTTTTGCTGAGGCTGGGTGCTTTATCCTGGCAGCAATGGCATATGAGCACTGTGCAGCCATTTGTAACCCACTGCTCTATTCTATACTTATGTCTAGGAGAGTCTCTATCAGCTTCATTGTGTTGGCATACTTCAGGGGAAGTCTGACTTCACTGGTTTATGTCTGCTTCACATTCAGGCTGCCATTTTGTGACACCAGTCTTATCAATCATTTTTTCTGTGATATCCCACATCTCCTGGCTTTATCATGTACAGATACCCATATCAATGAACTTCTGCTCTTTGTCTTGTGTGGCTTCATCCAGAGCAGCACTTTCATAGTCATATTTATCTCTTACTTCTGCATCCTCCTCACTGTTTTGAGCATCAGGTCCCCAGGAGGCAGAAGTAAAACTTTCTCCTCCTGTGCATCCCATCTCATAGCAACCTTATTTTAGGGGACCCTCCTGTTTATGTACTTATGTCTTATGACTAGTTATTCCCTAGACACTGATAAGGTGGTTGCAGTGTTTTATACATTGTCTTTCCCATGTTTAACTGAATAATCTACAGCTTCAGAAACAAAGATGTGAAAAAATGCACTAAAAAACTACTAGAAAGAAACTGGACTTTTCAAATGAATTAGAATCTAAATCATTTCAAACATACAAGGCCTACCCTTCCCTTCCAATTTCATCATGGAAAACTTCCCCACACATACCTCATGCCTCAACTATTTTAAGTTTGCCATCATTTGCCAGAAGTAAAGAGGCCTTTTCATCATCAGTCATAAAAGTTTGTGCCCCCATTTTCTAGGAATATTCTATCCCAAATTCTTCTCTGTAAATATTCCTGAATTACAAAATGAAAATGTAATTGTTCATCAGTTAGTGTTCCTGAAATACATTGGACTCACTATATTCTTTATCATGTTTCATGGAAGACATGTATTGATTTGTCTGTTAACTCACCTACATTAGAATATTATTGGCAACATGGGGTATATATTATTGGCTTATTTTCCAACACCTATAAAAAGTCTGGTACATGGCATGTCCTCATTAATGTGTGTTAAACAGATGGAAGAATGGGTGGATGGAAGAATGTATGGATTGATGGGTAGATCTAGCCCTCTGAATTTCTGTTCTGCACTTAGAGAACATTTAACATCAGGGAAGGTTGATATTACCTATGGTGGGTAGTGGTGGTAGTGGTGGGAGGGTAGGGTTAATTGGCTTTCTGGAAATCAGAAAGAAGGCACAGAACATAATATTAAGGTCTACCACATTATCTGTCTTTGTGGTGGATTGATCTGCTGGAAACACCATTTACAAAGGGTATTTGTGAAAATCAAATAAGATTATGAAGATCATCAAGATTATAAACTCCATAAATTACTACTTCCACTTATATATTATTTACATTTTCTTTGAGGTTCTATCTTCAAGAAGAGGTAAAAAATTGCTCTGATAATTGTGTTCTGTAAACTGACAATGCAGACCAATTGAGCTAAACTCTACAATTATGTTTGATCCTGAAATTATCTGATGTTCTCTGAGGTTGATTTTGATTCTCCAGTCTGTGTTTACTATTTATTCTGTCTTGAGAGTTGAAGCATTAACTTTTTTCCACCTCTGAATGTATAATATTGTGCATTTTGCAGTAACTATGAAAATATAAGTGACTTGATTAGTTATACTAAATATACCCCCATTGTTAATATACCATGACAAATTATCCAAATAAATTTGGTATGAAAATAAAATAACATATGTTTGAATGCCTTAATTTCCTCTTGAAATGGAGACAACAAGGTACTGCCTAGTGAAAGGGGTTTTTTTGAAGACTAATTGAACTAATATATGTAAAGCTACTAGTATATGTATAACTTGAGGATTAAACAAACTAAAATGTTTAAATCTCCTAGAAAATATGTAAAACTTTTATAACAGTGCCTGGCACATAGTAATAGCATATAATTGTTGACTATTTTACCACTATTATATTATTATTTATTTTTAAGAAAACATCCAAGGTTTAACTCCTTAAATAAAATACACATTTTCTGAAGCATATAATTTTTGGCTATTTTACCACTGTTATATTATTGTTTGTTTTTAAGAAAATATTCAAAGCTCAATTCCCTAAAATAAAATACACATTTTCTGAAGCAATCCAAATATTCTGGGATGTTGCCAGAGCTGAAAAGTCAGCTTAGTCATTCTTTGCCATTTTAAATTATTCACCCTTCTAAAGAAATTTTGTCAGAGTGTGAGTTGAAAAAGATTATTTATTTGTTCTTTTATTTAGTAGTTTTTGAAATTTATAAGGTATACTGAACTGTTCCTGCAATTTTAGTGTACTTTCCTGTAAAATACATGATTTCTTTGGTTATTCATTAACTGGGTTAAGGATCATCAAATTATAAGAAGCAGTTCAACAGCTTCTTTAACAAGAAGCTATCAAATTTAAGGCTTATATTTCAATATCTGAAATAAGTTAGCTTAAGTTAATTAAAGCATAATGGATTTGTAAACTACTAAAATTGTTAAGGGTTCATTTATCCCTGGGTTTCTTAAAAGTAGCACTGTTCACATTTTGGGCCAGTTAATTCTTCATTGGGGGGCTATTCTGTGCATTATAGGTGATAAATAA
Source organism: Chaetophractus vellerosus (assembly GCA_004027955.1). Lineage (NCBI taxonomy): Eukaryota > Metazoa > Chordata > Mammalia > Cingulata > Chlamyphoridae > Chaetophractus > Chaetophractus vellerosus. The sequence continues at coordinate 7,487 of PVKH010017107.1, read as the reverse complement.
AATCCATTAGCCCATGCTAAGCCCCATGTCAGCAAAACCAAAAACCTAAGCTAGTTTTTATTTCCTGTAAATGCGTAGCTTATCCAGAATACAACATTTAAATAAAGCAGATCAGTTATCACCAGCTGACTTCCTCATTCCTAAGCAACCAAGTGTTCCCTACTTCTTAAGACCACTTAAGAGTAATGTCATCCAGTAATACCATTTCCTCACTTATTTCCTACATTTGCCCTATATGAGCTTCCCCTTTTCACTGCTTTGATGGTGCTTCCTTCTGAATGGGGTAATGCCTGATAAATCACTCAACTAAGTTGCAAGATCCTAAACTGCATGAAAATCTTTTCTTTAATCACAGGATATTTAGCAGCATCTCTTGCCTCTACTCATCAGATGTCAGTAGCATGCCACTTATTTTGTCACCACAAAAGATGTCTTCACATATTGCTAAATGCCCACAGGGGGAACACAGTAATCCCTGGTTGAGAACTCCTGAGCTAGCCAAATCTTTTTCTTTGTCCATAAGGCAAATTAAGCCTGTAATAGTTAGGCTGGTTCCTTAAAATTTGTCAGAATAATAATTTGGTAAGAAAATCTCGATGTGATCTTGTTTATTTTGTTCTATGTTATCTACCTACTTGCTTTATGTTTTTATGTGTAAACAAATAAAATTAACACATAATAAAATAAACACAAAATATTAAAGTCAAATTATATGCTTTAGGAAATGGGGCACAGTTGAGAAGAAATTAGAAAAGGGTAGGATACATTGAATGAGAGTTATTTTTCTGCTTCTGTCTATGGTGAAAAAGAATGCTACTTGAGAAGTTATATTACATTTCAATCATAAGAAAGTAATACAATATTCAAATTTAAAATACAAAAACAATGGTGCTCTTTCTGAAATAATATCTGTATTTTAATGAATAATTCAAATTGAGGTAAGAAATAATGTTTATTTGACAATTCTACATCTTTAATGCCCTTACATTGAATATTACAGGCGAAGGTCAAATGATTTTAATGTCATGAGGTAGAAAAGGACAATTTTTCTAGTGACATCAGAGAAAAATTTATAGATCACACAAAGTAAAACTATATCTTCAAAGGAATGCATCCATCATTTTTTTTCTGAGATAAAATGAAATATTTTCTTGAAACACTATCTTTAGATAGACATTTGCCATATTGAGAGCATAAAGATAAAGATTGGGATTGAGTTATGATTGACAATCCATACTTTTTCTTACTCAGCCACAGACACTGTTAGGTATGGTAGAGGAAGCATGTCATAATTTATTACTAACATGTAATTAGTTCCACTTAACTATGCTTATGGACCATTGCCTTTTTATACGGATATGGTCATCATAGTGTAGCATGAGGATTTTACCTTAGATAACAACTTGTCTTTTTATACTATATGAGAAGATAAAAGATTTTATGTTTCCTAAAATCACTATTTTCTTTCATATTTCCTTCTTGAACAAACTAAATGACCTGACAACACTCCCCAATCTATCCACCCAGCCACACACACACACACACACACACACACAAACACACTGTCTTTTGGAAGAGTGTTTTTGGTGGAAAATTCACAGAAATCAAAGCAATATCAGGTTTGTTATTCTAGTAGTGCATCCCTTTTTTTCTTATTTATTCATTTCCCTTCATTTTTTAATTTTTATTTTTTAAAGAAGCTTATATTACATAAATGTGACATTGAAAATATAGGGGGATTCCCACACACCCCATCCCCTCCCCTTCCCACACTTTTCCCCATTAACCACATCTTTCATTAGTGTGGGACATTTGTTGCAATTGGTGAACTTATATTGAAACATTGCTACTAACAATGGTCTATGGTTGACATTAGCATTTACACTTTGAACCACACAATTTTATAAGTTTTGAAAAAATGTATTGTGGCTTGTATCCATCACTGCAATGACATTCAGAGCAATTCCAATGTCCCCAAAATGCCCCATGTTACACTATTCTTCCTTCTTCCTCCTAGAATCTCTGGTGACCATTGCCTTTGTATCAATGTTACAAGTTCTTCCATTGCTATGATAATAATGTCTATTTTAGTCCATAGTTGCATTCCTCCCTAGCTCATGCCATTTTGATGTTATGCAAGTAATCTGGCCATATCACCTATAATTATTGAGAAGCAGGCTATGTGCCTTTTAATGTGTATTATTAGGAAAGCAAAATTCCTCATTTAATCTTGTCAGTTGATGGTACCCAGTAGCCATATGTGGTGACCAAACTCTGCATTCTAATCCTTTTCTGCCACCTCAAAATTCCTCAGTTTGGAGAGCACACTGGCTTCTCCTCTTATTTTATCTGGAGTCTATAAAAAAACAGCTTTGCACCTTAGACCATGCAAGGGAATAGAATACTGACATTACTACCAAGGAGCATCACACCACCTCTTGAGTGAGGTATGGCTTGTGTCCAAGCTTGCAGTGACAGCTGTACCAAGTGCCAGAACTTATGATCTAAACTGCCACATCAGTATTTGTTCCAGTTGTCTATTCGTATGTTACAGAATTTAGTACTAACAACAACAAAATTTATTTATTTTGTAATTTGATATTAAATCTATGATTTGTTCAGGGATTGGGGGAGATGACTTCTCACTGCTCCAACATGTCCTGGGTCTCATTTGGAATCACTTGAGCAGCTGGGGCTGGAATAGCTAGAGTTTCACTGGGCATCTCTTTTTCATAAAGTCTTAAGGCATTTCCTTTTGGTCTCTTCAAATGTTCTCTTCAACAAGGTGATGTCAAGGTAGTCCAAGGATAAGTGTACCACAAACCCTCAAGCATCCTAAGACTTAGACATAGAAGTATCAGAATGCCACTTTCACTGACTTCTATGGGTAGAACAAATCACTCAGATTAACACCGATTCAAAGGGAGAAGAACCTACCTCTTGAGGAGGAGCTTCAATGAATTTACAGACAAGTTTGGAGACACCAGCAAGACATAGAAGGTGTCCCTCTGGGGCTAATGGGCTCTGGTGACTGACCAGGTGAAGTGGCCACAACAGATTTCTTGTGGCTTCTGTTTGGTTCCTGAGACTCTACATTCCCAAGGTAGAATTCTCCTATATCTGAACTTCATGGTTTGCCTCAAGTTCAATTGCCTTTCATTTGGGACTTTGATTTAGGTTCCTGTGATTTTAGTTCTGTTGCCAGATCACCCATTTGGTTTTAATTTCCTCCTGCCTCTTGTTCTCTAATTTTCTGACTGTCTCTCTTGGAGCCTCTTTTCTGTCCACAGAGCTGCTTCTGTTCCAGTCTAGATATCTGCCTGGTGCTTCCTTTACCTGAGTGACTATACTAAGGTCAGAACAGTTTCAAAGGGGCTGATTTGAAAAGTTCAGGGCCCCAAGACAAGTGGTACATGAAGAATATTTCAAATGATCACAACAAAATGGGTTCTTCTTACTCCAAATCTTGCTCTCCTCTAATTGCTAAAACTCCTGAATCTTACTGGACCTGCCACATTTGACTTTCTCTGTGCATGGGTGATTCTGATGAAGGGCAACCTGTATTTTCAGTGGCCACTTTGGGGAAATATTGATATTAACAAAATCCTCATTTTGAGAGATGCCTTAGAAAAAGAAGACTCTTAGAGTTCTCAGAAAAAAAAATGGGTAGCTCTTTGATTGGGATGCAGAGTGCTAGAGGACAATCTGCATCCACAATAGCTTCACTTCATTAGATTCATTAGGGAAAGAAAGGGCCAAAAACAGAACCAAGGGAAATAAACTCCAAACTGAATTTATATCCCCCAGCTCTCCTTAACTCAACTCTTCCCCCATATTCACCAGAACCAGGAAACCTGCAGATCCTCTTTATTCTTCTGGCCCCCCTGAGAGGAATTGATTTACTCCAGGCTCCTCTAAAGTTTATGAAATATGACATGTCTTCTAGAACAGAATTTAGGGCTATCATAAAGATTTCCTGAGACCCAAAGAAAATCATAATGAATTTGTGGAAATATTTAGAATTCCATTAGGAATCTATGATCCTGCTTTGTCATATTTATAACCAAATGGTGCAAATGTTAGCTGGTCCAGCAGATGCTAAACATTGATAGATAAGGCTGGTTGGGAAGGTCAAAACCATGACACAAGATCATCCTCATGCTAGACAAGATAACATAAAATGTGTTGGAAAATAGGCAAATCCTTATAATGAGCCATCCCGGAAACATTCCCTGTTAAAATTAATTGAACACTTATCCAAAATTGTAAACAAATACAGGATAAACCTGATACCAAGCAAAACTTGGTATTGTCTCCTGAGACACCGGTGTTTCAAAGAGAAAAAGAGTTTGTTTGCACAAGCAAAGGAGGTCAGTGGCCTTGTGGCTCCAACAACTGTCTCCTGGATCTGCAGTCTAATATTTTAAAACATCAGGGTGCAAATGAATAATTCGGGTGGAGCTGGCACAGTTTCCTTCATTAAAAAACAAAGGTCAGTTACAAGGTTTTTCATATGGAAATTAAACAAAGGATGGGTAGGGTGGTTACCATTACAGTAGTAATCATATACAAGGGTGAGCCTAGTCCAGAGTAACCATAAACAGGGTTGAGACTTGCTCAGAATGACCATCACAACATCATGTATATGCAAAATCTAGCCATTTTCAGTAATTTCAGATATTGACCTTCAGCTATTGATTGTATAAAGACATCTATTTAATGATTTAGTAATCATAATTATTTGTTCATTCTTAACACTTTGTTACAAAACCATCTCAGATTATAAGGACAGGTTAGAAAGCACTTTCTGGCAACACTCAGGAATTAACGAAGGTGTGGATATAACCCCTGCTCTACCCTCACATTTTATTAATGGAATTAAACCAGAGAATGTGGATTTAATAAAGAAGCAATATATTGATTGGGAAATTACTCCCCTTTCTGAATTCTTGGCAAAACAATTTGAAAGATTTGCAGTAAAACTCATGGCCCTGCAAATCAAACAACTGAATGTTCCCCTGCCCCATCCAGCCAATAATTGTAATAAAGACATATGTGGGTATTGTAAACAAAGGGGACATTGGAAAAAAGAATGTCTTGCCCTTCAGAAGAAAAGGGAATTATGCCAATCAGATTTCCCAATACACCAATCCTAAAGGGGATTGGGAAGCCCTCTACTCACACAGTAAATGTGTCTGCTAACATTAAGAGATACTTGTAACCTAGGCATGATGGCATGTGAGTGAAGTCCATTTGCCCTTCTTCCCCTAAGTAGGACCCCCTTAATTGCATTTGGAGAGTTAGGGGAGTTGGCTTTTTGAGGGTTAGTAGGTGGGTCTGAGTTTGAGCTGTAAGTTAGGAATTTCTTGTTGATGCTTGATTGGAGACTTATTGTTAGTGAGCAAACCTCATTCTTGCCAGACAGTAGAGTGGGCATGAAGAACAAGGAAGACATATTTAAAGTCTTTAGAATTTAGCTCTTTTACCAGTGGCTAGAGTTAAGCTGTGAGTAAGGGCTATGAGTTCTGCCTTATGATCCAAAGTCCCTGGGGGAATTGCTTGAGCTTCTATGGTTTCAAATTGGGAGACTGCTGCATAGCCAGCTTTTCTAACCTCTTCTCTAACAAAGCCACTTTAATCTCTAAACCGCTCAAGGTTTGGATCTTCTAAGGGTTTATCTTTTAGGTCCAGCCTACTTGAAAATTTTTGAGTGAGAGTCTCAAGGCATGAGTGGATAAGGATTTCATCTGGATTAGATTTCAGGTTCTCTGTGGCAGCAGGATGAGTGGGTTGAGGGTTTGGCAGATCTTTCTGGGCATCAGGGGTTTCTAGTAATTGAGCTTGATATATAGTTAGTCAGTTACCTGTGAGCCACAGATGGCCTTTAGCTTCTAGAAATTATTTTTTCAAATGTGGGGTAAAGACTGTGAGAGGTTGGCTCCATGTTAGCTTAGCTGCTTGTTCTATTAAGAGAGCCATAGCTTCTATGGCTTTTAAGCAAGATGGCCACCCCTGTGCTGTGTTATCTATTGGCTTAGAAAAATAGGTCACAGGCTGAAGCATTTCACCCAGTTTTTGGAATAGCATCCCTAGGGTTACTCCTTATTTCTCAGTTACATATAGAATGAAGGGCTTGTTTAAACTAGAATTCCTAACACTGGAAGGCTAACTAAAGCTCCCTCTAAGGCAATGAAGGCAGTTTCTTTATCTTACCCCTTTTCTAGGGCTGGTTATCTGGCTCTGAGGGTATGTGATATAATGTTTGGGCCAGTTCTCCAAATCTAAGTATCCACATTCTATACTATCCAGCTATTCTGAGGAAGGCTTTAATTGTTTTTTGTTTGGGGCTGAGGGATACTGATGATGATATGAATCCTCTCTGGAGAGAGTGACTGTTCCCCATGGGTAAGGATGAATCCTAAATAAGATAATTTTTGTTAATAAATTTGGACTTTAGATGCCCATATTTCAGAGCTCCTGTCAGCTAAGAAGTTGAGGACTAGAATGCTGTTTGTATCTGAGACTTCTTTTGTCAGGCTACAGAATAGTAAGTCATCTATATATTGCAAGAAGGAACTCTGAGCTAAGTTAAGGTCAGCTAGGTCTTGAGCTAAGGCATTTCCAAAAATATGGGGGGCTATCCTAGAATCCTTGTGACTGTCCAGTCCATGTGAGTTAGGCCAGAGGTTTACCATTGGACTCCTGATACATAAAAGTGAAAAGAAACTGAGAATCTGGGTGGAGTGGGATGCAGAAAAAGTCATCTTTTAAACCAAAACAAGGCTGCAGTTTTGCAGACCTAGTTTAATAAGGTACTGTATAAGGATTGATACTACAAAGTTATTGGCTGCTCTTAAGCCTTGGACTAATTGGCATGTGCCAATTGGCTTTTTCACTGGGAAAAGTAGAGCATTATGAGGAGACTGGCATGGTACTAATAGGCCATTTTCTAAAAAAAAAATTAAATTATGGGTCTATGGACTTTGACAGCTTCTTCCTTGAGGGGATATTGCTGTTTGTGGGGATAGGGTTGGTCAGTTTTATAAGCAATGGAGACCAGGGGTACTCAAATGGCTCATCATGGGGTTCATGTGTCCTACACTAGGATATTTATATGGCTAAGAGTTTCCTGGAGAACTGTGCCCGGGGGGGCCTGCAGGTTCAAGTCTGAAGTCACAGCTAGGCAGATGGTTGATACTGTGGGAATTAAGTTTACATCTATTAGCTAGATAGTGACCCCTAGAGAAAACAAAGGAGATCTCAGCCTAAAAGCAGAGTAGGGCACTCAGGGTCAATTAGGAACTGATGACTTACAGGTAGGTTATCTATTTTACAATGGAGTGGTTTGGTGAAAGATCTAGTTTTGGACTTCCCATTGACTCCCATCACTGGAAAGATCCAGGAAGAGGGAGGTCTGGAGTGGCAGGTCAGGACCAAGTACATGGCTTCTGTGTCAATTAGGAAATTAATGATCTTACCTGCCACAT